>CM030365.1:242726872-242843367 GCA_017893485.1 Hemerocallis citrina | reverse complement strand
GAGTTTTGCACGTTTAACCCTTGCCGTGCCTTTGTATTTATCCTTCATCGAGTCCCATGTCTGCTTGGAGGTTTCTTTAACAAGAATGGTTTCCAAAATCGATCGATCGATGGATTGGAATAAGTAGTTATTCGCCTTCAGATCTTTCAGTCGGCTACTATTCAACGTCGATGTTTGTTCGTTTGTCAATGCAGCTTCAGTTGCTGGTTCAGAATCACCGCTCTCGACAACACTCCAAAGCTCTTTCGACTTCAGAAAATTCTCCTTAAGCATGCTCCAATGGTCGTAATGACCATCGAAGCGTGGGATTGCTGGTTGCGAGAAATAATCACTATCTGCCATTGCAAGACTATCCTTCCTTACTTTCCTGACCTGCTTTGATACCAGATGTTAGTTCAAGTAGAAGAACAGATTAGAAAGTTGAACAAAAACTCAGATGATTTTATTTATTGATGTGCTACAGCTTATATAGTTGTGCACCACTAAACTAACAGTGCAGGAATACAAGGAAACTAATTCAAAAAATTGTGTCTGGTTATATGGTAACTAACATTGGACTCAGTCTATTCATGCTTGGTTATATATGGTAACCATCACTGGACCAAGTCAACAAGACTTATTCAAAAAATATCCTAACAACATGAACAAAAAAGAAACTGAAATTAAAAAAAAATAAAATATAAAAAATATTAAAAAAATATTAAGAAATCTTAGCCACGGGTCAATTAATTTTTTGGTCTCAACAAACTGATCTTTTATTCCCCGGTTTCCTAATAATCCTCGTATCCTACCTGATGAATTTCTAGTCAAGTTTATATATATATATATATATATATATATATATTTCTTAAGAAAGGTTTGTGGCACCTCTCTTTCATAAGAAACTTGAGACAATGACTGAACGTAACAAATATAACATTATATAAAATCAAATTAAAAAAAAAACAATTAATAGTTGATGTATTACCCTATATATGGATCAGTGCGATACTCAGATCAGACAACACACTCTATTTTTTTTTTTTTTTTTGATAAAAAGATGACTAAGTCATCGCTTCATTAATTAGAGATTAACGAAACAGGAATGAAAATACAGATAAAGCCCTAAGGCGATCAACATCACTGTTCAGCTGAACAAGATAAACAGCATGAACATCTCAAAATACATCAAAATACAACAACATCCACTGAGCCTAGCGCTGCTAAGGGGTACCAGTACCTCCCACTAGCTACTCCTCCTCTTCCAGTCTCCTCTTTTTTCTGGTACTGAGCAATCCTGTCCATTCAAAACAGCAGAAATGAATTTTATGCATCAAAGATGAAATTCTATGATCAACGTTACTGAAACACAGGTCGTTACGGTCTAGCCAAAGGTTCCACATGATTGAAGCCACAATTAAGTCCCAATATATCCTAACATCCTTTCTAATCCTGTGCGATCTAATATCCCCCCAGACCTCCGCACTAGAACCTGGACATTGAGCTAACCCGAACAGTAGACCTAGTTTCCCCCAAACCCATCTCGCTCTGATGCAGTTAAAGAATATATGGTTCGTATCCTCTTCGATAGTTAGACACCTATTACAGGTAACGCAGTCCAGAATTCCCCGTTTCCCCACAGACAACACACTCTTATTGCATGCTTTTAAATCTTAAGAATTTCACTCTGTAACAAATCCAATATCTTGTTTCCAATTAATATACAATTATCTTAAAAAATGTGCCCGAAATGCCTTACTTTTGCTTTGAGTTTCTATATTCTTGTCTTCTCTGTGAACAACAACAACAATCTTTGTATTGCAACTAATACCATCTCGCAAGGTCAATCTATCTCCGGAAGCCAAACCATAGTATCCAAAGGAGGTATCCTTCAAGTATCGGATACTGGCGATAATTCTAGTACTCTTTACCTCCGGCTTGCAGCATCTGATCTACCACAGAAAAATAGTAAGAAGAATACATTGTAAAGATAAGTATTGGTGCAGCAATAGGCATCATAATTCTTGTCTTGACTTGGATATTTCATCTCAGACGTCGTGGAACTGTGAAATCTATAGAGGGTCCTTTGTTTTCATTCACTTGCAGTGAGTTGCGTCGTGTGACAAAAAACTTTTCTTATAAGCTTGGAAGTGGAAGGTTCGGTGTGGTATATAAAGGGTTGCTACCTGATTCGACCATAGTCGCTGTTAAAAAGCTTGAAGGCATCAGTCAAGGAGAGGAACAGTTCCGAAGTGAGTTGCTTGCATTAGGACGAATTCAACATGTTAATGTGGTTCGCCTGCGTGGTTCTCAAAGCTTGGAGTTTTGCACGTTTAACCCTCGCCGTGCCTTTGTATTTACCCTTCATCGAGTCCCATGTCTGCTTGGAGGTTTCTTTAACAAGAATGGTTTCCAAAATCGATCGATCGATGGATTGGAATAAGTAGTTATTCGCCTTCAGATCTTTCAGTCGGCTACTATTCAACGTCGATGTTTGTTCGTTTGTCAATGCAGCTTCAGTTGCTGGTTCAGAAACACTGCTCTCGACAACATTCCAAAGCTCTTTCGACTTTAGAAAATTCTCCATAAGCATGCTTCAATGGTTGTAATGACCATCGACGCGTGAGATTGCTGGTTGCGAGAAATAATCACTATTTGCCATTGCAAGACTACTCCTTCCTTACTTTCCACCTGACCTGTTTTGACACAAAATGTTAGTTCAAGTAGAAGAACAGATTAGAAAGTTGAACAAAAACTCAGTTGATTTTATTTATTGATGTGCTACTGCTTATATAGCTGTGCCTGTGCACCACTAATCTAACTGCAGGAATACAAGGAAACTAATTTAAAAAACCGTGCCTGGTTATATGGTAACTAACCGTGCCTGGTTATATCCTAACAACATGAATAAAAAAGAAACAGGGGAAAAAAAAAAAAAAAATCTTCTTAAGAAGTCTTAGCCACGGGCCAATTAAAATTCGGTGTTAAACGTCTACATGGTCTCAACTAATTGATCTTTTTCCCCGGTTTCCTAATTGGCCTAGTCTTTTTTTTTGAGTTGAAAGGTGGGATAACCTAATTGGCCTAGTCCTGGAGAGGTTGCTTTGCTTGGTGTGAAAATGCAATAATATTTCTTTCAGCAGAATGTTAATTAAATAATATTTTCTACAGGTTGAATCATATGTTCACCTTCTCTCCCTTAGAAAAAAATATTTAATCTGAAAATGGGAATCAGATCATTTTCCAATGGAAGGCAGCATGCATTTATATATTTATTTTGGTCAACAGCAGTCCCTCTCATCCATTTAGATACCTTGTTAGAGCATCCACAATGGTTTTCTATAATTCTCAATTTGCCATTTTTTAGCAAACGAAGTCCTGCAGTGGTTTCTCATATTGCCATTTTTTAGCAAACGGATCAAATCTGTCTCTCAAATTTGAGAAACGAAATGAGAATTCTCAAATTATAAAGAACGGGGAATAATTCCCCGTCTGTGAAATTTTAATATATTTTTTTATGAACAGACGGGTTATGATATACCGTCTGGTATATTTTATTAATTTTTTTTTTTGTTTAAAAAGGGTCAGACGGGATATCATATCCCGTCTGTCACCTTTATTTATTTATTTATTTATTTATTTTTGGCATGAACGGCCATGATTGGCCGAAAAAAAAATAATTAAAAAATGGAAATGGACAGACGGGGAATGTTTCCCCGTTTGTGAAAAAATGGTCACAGCGGATTAGGTAGTTAATTAGATGGGTTAGATAGTTAACTAGGTTTAGTTATTTATTTAATTTGGTTTAATTATTATTATATTATTTAATTAATAGTTAATAAGTAATTAATTTTTTTAATTTAATTTCAAAATGACAGACGGTATATCATATACCGTCTCTCATTTTTTGCCAAAGAGTATAGCAAACGATCACTGCAGTGATCGCTTCTATTTGCTATTACTGTAGCAGCCATTTTTTGGCAAATGAGAAACACCACTGTGGATGCTCTTAGGACCGCTATTTGATTTCTTTAGTTTTCTTCTGCTCCAGTGGTTTTTTTTTTTTTGAGAAAAAGGTAGAATAATGCCATCCTGTTTCATAAATAAGTTTCTTCTGCTCCAGTGTTGCTGCCAAGCTTTCTTGATCACCTTGCTTCTCTTTTTCAGTAGATAAATCAAAAATTAATTAAATATAAAATAATTAAATAATCGTAGGGGGCTGCTATGGGTTTATTTTCAAGTAAAAAAAGAAAGAAAGATTTCTACTCGAATTAGGTTTCTGAGAACGACTGAACTGACAACTGAACTGACAGTTGAAAAAGAAAGAAGCACTATAAAATAGCCATAAGTCGTGGAATGAATAGTAAGAGATACTGTATAATATATTTGGTCTCCGCACAAGAAACTTGAGACCATGACTGAACATAACAAATATTACATTATATAAAATCAAATAAAAAAAAAGAACAATTAATAGTTGATGTATTACCCTATATATGGATCAGTGCGATACTCAGATCAGACAACGCACTCTTATTGCTTTTAAATCTTAAGAATTTCATTCTGTAACAAATCCAATCTTCTTTCCAATATACAATTATCTTAAAAAAATGTGCCCGAAATGCCTTGCTTTTGCTTTGAGTTTCTATATCCTTGTCTTCTCTGTGAACAACAACAATCTTTGTATTGCAACTGATACCATCTCGCAAGGTCAATCTATCTCCGGAAGCCAAACCATAGTATCCAAAGGAGGTAAATTCGAACTTGGCTTCTTCACACCTGGTACTTCCCTCAACTACTACATCGGCATTTGGTACAAAAAGATCTCAAAACAAACAGTTATATGGGTAGCAAATAGAGAAACTGCAGTAACCCAACCTCATGCTGCTTCGCAGCTGAAACTAACTGAAGATGGCAATCTAGTTATCTTCTCAGATTCTGAAATCCCAGTTTGGTCAACCAATTCAACCTCATCATCATCATCATCATCATCTTCCACAATTTCCATCGTTGCAACTCTTCTAGACTCTGGAAACCTTGTACTTACAAACAATAGCTCAAACTCATCTTCCATAGTATGGCAGAGCTTTGATCACCCAACTGACACAAAGGTCCCTGGAAGTTGGCTTGGATTGAATAAAATCACAGGAAAGTATCAAAGCCTCACTTCATGGAAGAACTCCGACGATCCTGCTCCTGGTCTTTATACTGACAGTATTGACCATAATGGCGCCAAGGAATTTATGTTACTGTGGAATAATTCGAAAAGTTATTGGCGAACAGGAGTTTGGAACGGGAAGTCCTACGCGTTGCAACCTACAATGAGAAACACCGCTCTCTTTGTGTACAACTTTGAGGATGACAACAAGGGAAGGTATTTCATCTGGAACCTAACTGACAACCGAATCTTGGCACGAAGTGTGATTGATTCATCTGGGCAACTTCAAACCTGGATGTGGTTTGATGATACAGAAGGTTGGGTGATGATTTATGCACAACCTGCATCGAAATGTGATGTATACTCTGCGTGTGGAGCCTTCGGCATCTGTGACCAGACAACCACATCTACATGCAGCTGTCCAACTGGTTTCAAGCCGACATCCATAGGAGACTGGAATTCAGGGTGTACTAGGAATACCCACATAGAATGCGGGGGTACAACCAACTCGACTTCTAGCAAGAAAGACGGTTTTTTGGTCATGCCCAATATGCAGTTTTCCGCTGATTCACAAGAGCCATTGATGGTGAAGACTTCGGAAGAATGTGAAATGGCCTGTTCAAAAAAATGCTTCTGCACCGCTTATACATATGAGAATAGTTGTACTATTTGGATTGGGGATATTCGTAATCTTCAAGTATCGGATACTGGCAATAATTCTAGTACCCTTTACCTGCGGCTTGCAGCATCTGATCTACCACAGAAAAATATTAAGAAGAAATACATTGTAAAGATAAGTATTGGTGCAGCAATAGGCATCATAATTCTTGTCTTGACTTGGATATTTCATCTCAGACGTCGTGGAACTGTGAAATCTACAGCGGGTCCTTTGTTTTCATTCACTTACAATCAGTTGCGTCGTGTGACAAAAAACTTTTCTTATAAGCTTGGAAGTGGAGGGTTTGGTGCGGTATATAAAGGGTTGCTACCTGATTCGACCATAGTCGCTGTTAAAAAGCTTGAAGGCATCAGTCAAGGAGAGAAACAGTTCCGAAGTGAGTTGCTTGCATTAGGTCGAATTCAACATGTTAATGTGGTTCGCCTGCGTGGTTTTTGTTGTGAAGGAACTAAAAAGCTGCTGGTATACGATTACTTACCAAATGGGTCTTTGAATCATTACCTATGCCAAAAGGAATCCAAGAACTTAGATTGGAAGATGAGGTACCAGATCATCCTGGGAATGGCCAGGGGACTCACTTACCTGCATGAGAATTGTAGAGAATGCATCATTCATTGCGATATAAAGCCAGAGAATATACTGCTAGACTCCGAATTTTGTCCCAAGTTGGCAGATTTTGGCATGGCGAAGCTCATTGGCCGTGACTTCAGCCGAGTACTAACAACCTTGCGCGGAACTATTGGGTACTTAGCACCGGAATGGATAGCGGGATTACCAATCACACCCAAAGCTGATGTTTATAGCTACGGTATGTTGCTTTTTGAAGTAATATCGGGCAGGAGAAACAGTGAACAGGTTAAAGATGGAGGCATCAGATACTTCCCCATTCGAGCTGCTCACAAAGTTGTTGAGGATGACGTTATTAGCTTGGTTGACGAGCATTTGGAAGGATGTGTCGACATGCTGGAACTGAATAGAGCTTGTAGAGTTGCTTGCTGGTGCATTCAAGATTCTGAGGAAGAGAGGCCAACGATGGGCGAAATAGTAAAAATCTTGGAAGGAAATTTAGAACTGGACGTTCCTCCTGTGCCTGCAACACTTGAACGTTTTGCATATGTTGAGGAAGAAGAGTAGGATATTAATACAATAAATATGATCAATTTGAGGTTTTAAAGAGATAGAACTTGTATTCTCTAGCTTGTTAATCATATGCTCTTCTCAATGAGCTTGTCTCTTTCTTTTTCTTTTGAACTAGCCTTCGTGTATTGTCATTATTGAAATTATGGATAGCTGTTTATCACATCAGAACAAAATTCGGCTTCAAGAGTTGCATCATGCTGTTGCGTTCAGGATTCTGATAGTTGTATAATGCAGCAAAGTTTAACCCGATGAATGGCCATTCAAGACTTTGTATCAGATAAATGTCTCTAACCAGCTCTAATGTATAACAATTGCAAAAAACTAGTTTTAACATATGTTCAGTGTTTTTTTTTTGAGGGAAAAGGTGGAATAAGGCCACCATGTTTCATTAATAAGAGTTTAACGAAACAAACCCTGAGTACTGGGCTCAAATACAAACTACAGACAGAAAATAAAGCATACATGAAGCAACATAACGCGTACAAACAACAAATCCCTCCAACAACCCTGGAGGGTGGGCCGACAAACCAGCTCAGTCCAGCAAAATTGTGAGTACGTCAGTTTATCTTCGCACAGTGCCTCCACGACACATGCACACCCACCTGAAACAAGTCTGGTAAGATTTTATCACCCGCCGCTTCTTGTATTCACCTCGCTGGGGGGACCCCATCTTTGGGTCCAAGCCCCGCAGAACGAAAACTGATCCCACGACACATGCACAACGAACGCACCCTCCCACCACCTCCACCACTTATACTACAAACGTGCCAGCCGCTCCTACAGCCACTACCAAAGAGATAGCCGTAAAGAGGATATCTTCACCTCTCGCACGATAGCACTTTTCTCAGGCAATTTCTTACTAAACAACTATCTCGCTCACTCCACCTAACACCACGCTCCAGGAGAGAGCCGTGGAGATGATACCTTCATCTCTCTCACGCTCATGCTCTCTCCGGCGATTTCTCACCACACAGACTTATCTCGACTCAAACTCCCAATCTGAGGGAAAAGGCGACGTTGCCACGAGCCAGTGGCATAAGCTGGAGCAAGTTCAATAGCTAAGATAGTAGGCGTTGTGGAGACTGAACCAACACCATCATAGGACACTCCCGACCAACCACACCCCACACCCCCTACACACCAACTTCACACACTTGAACCCCAAATCCATGGTGTTCGCGACAACAGGAGCGGGAGGAAGCTCTGGCGCGACACAGTCGCTCCGTGACAGTTGAAACAAACACCCTGAAAGTTGAGACAAGTGATCGCACATCACGGAGGGACCCCATCTTTGGGCCCAAGCTCCACAAACGTGCAAGACAACCTAACGAGTAAGCGCGCAGAATATCCGGGCACACAACTAGCAAATCATGGAAGGGCCCCATCACGAGTCCAACCCCACATTCGAAGAAACCTACTTGCTTCACACCCCCAACCACAGCAAAAGCAAACACCAGCCCCCTGCCAAATCACGGGCCTCACCCAGTGGGATCTAGGCCAACAAAGTGTGTGTGTGTGTGGGGGGGGGGGGGGGAGGGGGGGGGTACAGCAACTTGGCTGTCCCCAAACCGAGCGTCGGTGCGAACTCCCCATCATAGGAGCTCGCTCTTGACGACAATGGCGAATATCTGGCTCTCCTACAATTTCACACAGCGCTACCAAAACTCCTTGTTGGTTTTCATTTTCTGACAACGCGAGGAGAAATCGGAGCACCTAAGGACCAAAACACCCCCAACAGCTTGGGGGGGGGGCGCACAGCCACTTGGCTGTCCCCAAACCGTCGGCGCAAACTCCCCATCTTAGGAGTTTGCGGTTGGCGACAATGGCAAATTTGTGGCTCTCCTACAATTTCACACAACGCTACCAAAACTTTTTTTCCGACAATGCGAGGAGAAATCGGAGCACCTAAAGACCAAAACACTCCCATCAACTACCTTAATTCCATCCATGTCCCCGATCAAGCTCAGCTCATCGAGCTCATGCCGTCGTCGTCGCCGAGGGCCGGCGAACAAGAGAACTGCGCTGGCCCCGTCATCGAGTCGGCGCGAGCGATGGAGGAGAGCGCGTCTCCGTTGAAGCGGCGTGAGCAATTGGACGCCGTGGAGCTCCGTCGACGCGAATGGGTCTTCGTCGCCGTGCTGGAGGGGAGGACGCGAGGGGCCTTCGTCCAGCGATGGAGACGAGCGCGTCTCCGATGAAGCGGTGCGAGCGACTGGACGCCGAGGAGCTCCGACGATGCGAGGGAGTTTCGTCGCCGCGCTGGACGGGAGGATGGGTCGCCACGTTGGTGGGGGTGGTAGGGGGGACGACGGGGAGGGGGGCGGCGACGCTGAGGGCAAGCCGCCGCCGCCCCAAGGAATTAGAACTAGGGTTTTGTTTTTTGGGTTCGGGATCTTATGTCTTTCTTAGGGATTTGGAAGGTTGGGTATACATATGTTCAGTGTTGCTGCTTATTTCGGTGCTTTGTGGAAGTAAACAGATTGTGAGTTAATTTTTTAAGGAAACAACTAAAAGTCAAATTTGTGACCCTGGTCGTTAAAGACGTTTAGAATTCCTTAGAGTGAATCTGAATCGTTGATTGACCACCATAATCTGAATCCGACGGTTGCTGATGCGGCGGATGGACCTGCAAAAAGCCTGAAACACCGGGGAATGGCCCTGGAGACAGACCCTCCGACGCTTAAGTCAGAACCAGAAACAGAGAGTAAGAAAGTGAAAACTGGCAAATTGTTGATTACCTTCTGACTGTAGAGGGTGAGAGGTATTTATAGGCCTGTGAGACATTTCAGGTGATTGATTTGTGTCCGTTGGATCGATTTAACTACATTATCTTTTTCATGTCTCTACCTCTCCAGAGATAAGATATCCTTATTAGGGGATAATAGATTTGACTCCTAGCCTGCATGGGCTGGGTGTCTCTCCTAGTGGGCATAGTCTGTCACTTTTTATGGGTTTGGAAGAAGCCCGTGTCTTGGAGATGACCCAGACCTGTAAAAGAGTGTAACCCCCGTTCCCGTAAATATTTACTTTCCAAATATTTTCAGTATTTTAATCATTTATAAACTTATTTTGTGTTAAATTCGTTATGAGATTTTCTATTTAAATATTTTCCAATCGAAAATTTTATTATTTCGAGTAATAGCATATTTTAAACTTGTTTTATAATCTTATTTTATCGGTTAATTGTATTTGAGCCCAAATTATGTATATTATTATTATTGGAGTATTTTAATAAAGTTGTTAAACCCGAATATTATTTTATTGTACGGTTTTATTATTATTATGATTATAATTACTAATTGTTATTTCTTGATTTCTTTAATTAAAAATTCATCTATCGAAATATATTATTTTTATACCCGATCTGATTTTCTTGCCGAATTCCATTTTATTTTAAGCCCAATTCTTATTATTTCAATTGTGTTAATTATTTATCTAATTGGGTTGAAATTTTCGTTCATAAACTATTTTTCTCTTTTATTAGGTTATCTATCTTGTGGATTTTATTTATTTCAATTTTGGGTATTTTTATTTGAAACCTATTGATTTAGATCTACCTCTTTATTGAACCCTAACACCCAATTTGATTTGTTCTTATCCCAAATATGCTCTTATTGGACCCTAATTCATCAACCCAGTATCCTAATTGTACCCTATAAATACAACTCTACTGTAAACCCTAATTTTTACACACAAATCGAAAACTAGCCGCCTATTCTCTCTCCTCTCTCCTAATTCTCTCTCCCCAAACTGAACCCATTACTGTTCTTCTCTCCCATCTCTTCTCCGGCCAATCCGGCCACCCCCCTCGTCGGCACCACCCCGTCGACGCCCCCCAGCGCGCGCCGCCAGCGTAACCCTTGACCACCCTTCTCCTCTTCCTCGACATTAACAGCAAGAACCAACACCCCCCGCTGCTGTCTTCCCTCTTACCGCTCAACGCCAACACCGACGCCCTCTTCGACGTCCTCCCCGCGCCGCCGCAACGCCGCCTTCGACCCACCTCGTCGATGTCGGCCAGTTTATCGAGAGCCCCTTACCATTGCTGACCATTATTGTTGTTGTCTATCTCTCTCTCTCTCTTTGCTCTTCTGGGGTGATCTGTGATTTGATTTGCTGTTGGAGTTGTGAAGGGGATTTGATTTGCTGTTTGGTGTTGTGGAGGGGAATTGTGTTTGCTGTTTGGGATCCAAGAGTTGATGCTTTCTGTGTTGATCTGACCATTGATCTTTTGATCTTGACCCTTGGATCTTCCTGATCATTGAATCTTAGCCGTCGATCGCTTGATCTTGAATCTTGATCTCGATATTTGATCTCGGTCGTTGGTTGCCTGATCTTGCACTTGATCGTCGATCGTCATCGAGATCCGTACCCGATCGTGATCGTCACATCGATACTTGCTTGGGTTGCGATCGTTGCCGTTGCTCTGGGATTCTCATCCCGTTATTCTTTAATATTCGAACTAATCGTCCAACAGGCAAGTTACCGTCCTCTTGAATTGCTAATTATATCAGATTCAAGTGTTATTGAAATTTTTGCAAGTAAATCTCTTTGCTATCGTATTATCTTTTGTTAATCTCTTCGTTGGGTCTATTGAGGGTTTACACGAGCTAACCCAAATATTCTTGATATCGTGCTACTTTGACTCTAAAGTTGGAATCTTTCATGAATGCATATAGAATTGTTAATATGGTTATTCATACAAGTCACAACACAAATAAATTATTCACTACAAGAAAATAGTTCTACACCGGCGTTTCTACTCCGGCGTTTTGGTAGAAACGCCGTTGTAGAAACCAGGTAATTTGGTAGAAAAAAAATACAACTCTACACCAGCGTATGTAAAAAACGCTGGTGTATGTAGGTATACACTGGCATTTTCGCACTAAAACGCCGGTGTATTAGAAGGATAAGTGAAAGAGTACTCCACCAGTTGACATCTCTCTATCTCTCTCATTTTACTTATCCCCTTCCCCCAAATTTTCACTCTCTCTCTCCATCTCCCTCCTCCCAAATCGAAAACCCACATCCCTTCCCCCACCCCCCTCTCCCGACGTCGCCGCCTCCTCCCCCGCTGTTGGCGGTTCCCCCATCGCCGCCCCCTCCTTCGGCGTCGCCCTTCCCCCATCGCTGTCCCATCGCCCCCTACACTACCGTCGGTCCTTCCCCCGTCGCTGCCCCTTCCCCCGCTGTCGCCCCTTCCCTCATCGCCGCCCCATTGCCGCGCCCTTCCCCCGCGTCGCCCCTTCCTCTACACAAAACCTAGGTTTGTTCTTGAATTAATCTTTTGGTAAAAAAATCATAACTGTTCTTATGTTTCTTTATTTGAGAGTGATTTAAGTTTGTGGGCAAAACCAACATTATTTGAGAGTGATTTATTGAATCACTAGGTTTGCCCATTGACACGTGCCTACGGCACGTCTTCGGAACGGTGTACCTGGTTTGATTATATAAAATAGTTTTGGACGTCCAGCAAATTAATTGAAGTAGCAAACATATTATATGAGAAAACAGTATATCTACCTTTAAGCTCAACCATCGCCTTCTTAATCATTAACTTGAACTTACTTGGAATGCATATAGTTTGTTAGAAACACTGCATAGAGTTTTTTTTAACTTCAGCATCACTTTTAGATGCTTGTAATAGTTATGCAAGGATATTACTCTATAAAACACTGCATAGAGTTTTATAGAGCTTACTCTAATCTCATAACCACTATGAGTATGTCTAAATACAAAATAAAATAATCATACATCTCTGAACTTAAATCACATGCACACACAAAATTCAAGTCAGCAAAAAACTGAGTAATCCCCTGCACACAAAAATTAAAAATTAAAAATTAAAATGAGAATTCGATTAATGAGATGAAATTAGATCACATCGCATATAGAGACTCTCGATTCGGTGGAGGGGAGTCGCCGATACGGAGTTGTTTGATATTCGCGCTCGATTTGGTGGAGGGGAGTCACCGATACGGAATCAGCAGCGGATCAGATATTGGCGATGACCTCTTGATTGGGGTTCGACATTGGATTTGGATTTGGATTTGCTTTGGAATTTTTCAAATTTTCAAATTTTTTCAAATTTCCAAAATTTAAAATTTAAAATTTTTTTTTTATTTTTTTGATTTTTCTTTTGAATTTTTTTTTAATTTTCAAAATTTTCAAAATTTCTAAAATTGTAAAAAAAAATAAACTTTTTAAAATTTTACAATTTTTAAATATTTAAAAAATAAATATATTTTTTATAAAAATTTAATAATTTTTTATAATTTTTTATTTTTTTTAAAGTTTTCAAAATTTAAATTTTTTTAGTTTTTTATTTTTAAAAATTTTTTAAAATTTTATTTTCTTAATTTTTTGAATAGAAGAAAGAAAGAGAAAGAGAGAGAGAGATTAAATAAATAAAGGAGTTGTTTTGAATGGGGATTTGAATTTGAGTTTTGGAGGGAAATTTTTGAGGGGGAAAATATGTTTTGTGAGGTTAGATCTGGGCCATTGATTTTGGGGGAGATTGAAGGAGAGCCACTTGATAGCTTTCTTTGTGTTTTATTATATAGATAGTGTGATTTATTGAATCTTCTTGTGTATATGTGGCTTTGTTCTTGTATAGTATCATGCTAAATATTAGTTAGAAAGACAACTAATTTGCAAGTAGCTTTGTTCTTGATCATCCTAAGCTTAGTTTGCTGTATAATTATTTGAGTTGCCACATGATCGAGCTCGAGTAGCCCTTGAAACGAGCTCCAAAGAGGCATTGAGGCATTGGAGCTTCTAGAGTCGATGAAGGTAGATGGATTTGAGCCTGATGTCATAACTTACGTAAGCTGTGAAGGAGGAATTTCGATGGAGACGAGGTTTTGGGTTTTTGGCGCTCGATTTGAAGAAGAAGAAGAAGAGGGAGGAAAGAAGTGGAGCAGCTTTGGTTGGTTAGCGGGTTTGTGGGTTCGAACCCGACACGTTAGTTCCCTTTCGCCTGTACCCTTTTGAACTCTCCTTGCGAGTTTGGATCATGGATCCGACCCGATCCGAAGCCTCCTTATACATTAGCTCCTCTTACGTAATAGTAAGTTCATTTTTGGAGAATTTTTCATTTTTGAAACTCCTTGGAGCTTTGGTGGAGATTTTGAAGCTTTTGATCTTGCTAGAAGCTCACATCGTTTGGAGCTGAGTTGTCTTCGGTGGAGTTCTTTCTCACATCGAGGTAGGAGCACTAGTGTGCTTGGGTTTTTGGAGTTGATCATCTCTTAGAAGTATTGGTTGATTTTGGTGGAAAGAGTTTGAACGGGCTTGGAGACTCCGTGGGGTTAGTAGGCTTTGTCACAAGGAAGCTTGATTGGCAATGGGTTTTCTTCTATTGGTGGTGAATATGGCGCCCACCAAGGGTTTGTGAAATTTCTCACCCCATCACGTTCATCAAGTGTTTGTGAAATTTTCCATCCCACGACATCCACTAAGTGTTTGTGAAATTGCTCATCCCACGACATCCACCAGTGTTTGTGAGATTGTCCACTCCTTCGTATTGCTTCTTCTGTTGACCGAACGTTGTGACGATCATTAGCATTACTGACAAACTGTCCGGTTGACAAGTTACTGTTATTATTGGACCCTGGGTGGTGTGATCAGACCGTTGATTACTGTGAAGGGCTCAGATCCTGCCACATGGCAGTTTAATCCCTAGGGTCCTATAAATAGGGATTGATTCTACATCCCCTCCTTCATTTACCACCTTCACATTCTCTCTCCTAAAAATTTTGAGAGCTTCTCTCTCTAGAAATTGCGGTGTTTCGCCAGGTGGTGCTAGGTGGCTTGCCTGGTGTTTTGACGGGAGTGCTAGCTTCAGCTGTTGTTTCGGAGTTCCGTCCGCTTTGGCTAGGTAACATTCTTGCGACCGTTGTTTATCATGTCTAGCATTCCGTCGGTCTGTGCCTATACTAGATTAGTTGGTCTAGATGGAGAAGAGGGTGTTATGATCGATCACTTTCCCAGAGAGAGGAGTGTGCACGGTGAGGCTTATCGTTCCACTGTTATGGAAACGATCGTCGTACCTGAGAGAGATAGGGGTGTATGCTCAAGACCCCATTGTTCCTTGTTCTAGAATTGATTAGAGAGTACTCGGTAGTAGATCAACAGTTGCTGAGAAGTAACATGGAATACGATGAGCCAGAGCCCGCCCATATTACTGAGGCTAATCATACCGTCACCATTCTTACATGCGATGAATTGGTCGTGATAAGAACAAGTTTTGGCATTCCTCGCGATTACAACCTACTCCTACCAGGTCCTGGAGTCAGGGCGTGTTATGCCATGTCGGAGGAGTACTGTTTCTTTCCGTGCGATGCTTTCTTCGCGAGGCTTCACCTGCCCCTCCACCCCTTCATTAAAGAGGTACACAACTAGTATCGGCTGTGTCCGGTGTTGCTGATGCTAAACACGTGGAGGCACGTTGTTGGTTTCATCTTGCAGTGCTGCCAGCTCGGAGCAGAGCCGAGCCTCGTGGTGTTCAGAAGTCACTTCAAACTTGCTCAACTCAGCCAGATGGAAGAGTGTTGGTACCTTAGTCCTCGTAAGGATAGGGGTTTGGTCGATGCTCCTCGATCGATAAGTTGTTGGAAGGAGAAGTTCTTCGCCATTTGTTGTGCCGAGCCATGGGGGATTCCCACTACTTGGAGGGTAACGGTTCCCTCGACGATGCGAGCGGAACAGGTAATGAGCTTGGAGGAGAAGAGCCTTAGCAATGCGCTTCTGGGACTGAAGGTGTTATTGTGGCAAGATATTACAAACGAAGTGCTTTTTGAAGGCAGTCTTGAACCGGCCGTTCCTAGTACGATTTTGTTGTTTATCATTTTCATGCCCTGCTTTCCATGCTTTTGTTGATTTCTAGTTCTTTTATTCATGTCTCTGTTGTTTTCATTTGATCTTATGGTTTCTCACTACCCCGTGTTTCATCTTGTAGGTAGGGCGGACATGGATTTTGAGGATATTTTTCCAGACCTGGATGTGCTATAGAATAAGAGGGAGGAAGAGCCGAAGAAGCAGAAGAGGTCGGCATTGCATCCCTCTTCTTCCCAGGGCTTACCGCCCCCGATTCCCGTTGCACAAACTGAGCCCCCTGCAGGGGTACCGCCTGCCGTTGAGGTCGGTTCTTCTTTAGCTGCGGTCGTGGCTAGTGCCGCGTCAGCCCCACTAACCGCAACGGTTGTCGTGGTGCTTGCTAGTCAAGGGGACATGGTCTACACCCCCAACTGGAACGTCAAAGCCCAAGAGATTTTTTTTGGAAAATTCTGATGCTTGCCTTGAGGCCTGTCGCTACATCCCTACTCCTTCTGACAGGGAGAGGTTGGAGATGGAGCCCTTTGAGAGATCGGTCTTGGAAATAGCGAGGGCACATGTGACGGTATGACCTAGTCTCCTTAGTTGCTTAGCTTGCACTTTCCTTTTCTTGTACAGTTATGTTTTTACATGTTTTCTCCTCGTTTCAGGCGATGAGCCACTTTGGGCACTTGGTGGACTTTTATGCTGCTGGGGAGAAGAACCTGAGGGCCCGCATCTCTCGTGCCGAGAAGGACAATAAGAAGTCCGTCAAAGAGTCCAAAGCGGAGTTTGAAGGGACGAAGAAGAAAGAAAGGGAGGTGCACCTTGAGTTGGAGGCGTTGGTAGAGAAGAAGAAGGAAATGTGCCTCGAGCTGGAGGCGTCCAAGGAGAGAGAGAGGGCGTTAGAGAAGAAGAATATTGATCTTCTGCTGGAGTTGGAGAAGGCCCACACTGATGCAGCCTCGAAGGTGAAGGTCGAGGTGGCCAAGGTTCACGTAGAGTGCAAAACTAAGCTGCAAGGGGTGATGTTGAAGTCTTATGTCTTAGCGATCTCACAGGTGGTGGAGCGCGTTCCCGATTTCGACAGAAAAGGCTACCATGTGACCCTTCGACCTGGTGAGCCCCTGGATCCAGACAGGAATGACGATGGTGAGGTCGGCACTCCTGCGGGTGGTGCTAGGAGTGGCTCTGGGAAGAAGGACAAGGGAAAGGGCACAGCAAGGGGTTCCTTGTCCGTGGTGGCACCGAAGCAGGTGGATGCTTGATTCACCTCGACACGTCCTTTATCTTCCAGGATATTCTTGATTTGTTTTGTTTGGGACTTGCAGTTTACTCTTTGTGATGCCCAATTGCGGATTGGCCAACGCATTCATGTATCTTCTTTTTAGTATTCGAAAAACTATCTTCTAGATTGGTTATCGGTTGTCGTGTTGTGTTGATGTGCTTCGAAGCGATGCTTGTCCGTGACACTTAGTATTTTAATCCTTTATTTGGCTATGCTTTTAGAATTGTTGACAGACGATCGTGGGATCCGATGAAAAAACTTGTAGCGACGAGGTAGAGCACCATCGCAAGCGACTGTGCATAACGAAGTTGGCAGTCGACCGTTTGCGTGTTTAGACAGATGAGGACTAGTTGGAGTTTGTCCGCCTTAAGTCGGCGCTCATTGGGAGGGATTGCGAGTTAGCACTTTTGTATTCCGATCGTCTGATCAACTTGCCAATGCCTCCTAAAGTGACGAAAGACGGTATTGGAGAATGTGCATTACTCAGAGAAATAGTCGTCGAGAAAGACTTAGAGCTATGCCGCCTTCAAGAGAGACTTGGTGGGTTACGGACAACAAGCACCTCGCGCATCGTCGATGCAAATGGTTGGAGCGAAAGAGAGCACCATGACTACTGCAAAAGAGAGTTGTAACACCCCATTTTTTTTTAAATTTCAAAACTAAACCTCCAAATTACATTCTTTCAATTTCTACAACACTTTAAACATAAACTAAGATAGTTATATTTCAAATAAAATTTTGGCAGAGTTTTTCCTAAAATTTCTCCCCCGAAACATAAAAAGCTTACAGAATTCTGCTCTAAATTCCGTAGTTTACAACACAAGCAATATAGTTACGACTCCTCAGGCTAAAATGAGCAGAAACACACAGGTTGTATAAATATTATGCTCTGGGGACCAACTCATAATAGATTATCACATACCAAATAAAAACCTTGAATTTCTTTGAAAACGTAGTAATTTTTTTAGAAAAGAACTTATAAAACACACCACATGGCCTAGTACTCCACAACGAGATGGGTACGGGTCAAAAACATATCATACCACACCACACTATACTCATCATCGTCATCCACATACTTATACATTCAAAATACAATTTAAACCATAATTTCCACTATTCACATAACTAAATTTTAAAAATAAAGAAACCACTCAACTAAACTCCATGTCTCACCTCGACACGGCGGAGCACCTGCAACAGTAGGGGATCTAGGATACTCCTGGGACTCTCCTAACCCCCCAAATACTAAGGGGTTAGCCATTTCTGGTGTGAGTATAATCAAATATAACTTAACTTGAAATGAATAAATACAGGAAAAACAAAAACTTTGAAAATACCAACACCTTATATTGTTCAAGAGATTATTTTTTTCCCCTTAAATAGCATTACTACCTTATATTGTTTATAACCGATTCATTATTGGGAGGTACCAATAAGTTCAGGCATAATAAACTCTTAAGATCTAGTTAGAAAAAGGCTAAAAAAACCCCTATATGCAGAAAACCTCACTCACCTTTTTTAAAGGCAGAAAACCGTACTCAAATATGATTGCGAAAAACCAAAATCTGACTCTGTTATGGTTCTATTCGTTTTTATCATGTGCAACGCAAGTGACTTAAAAAAGGACGAAAATACCCCCCAATTGTTTCTTCTTAGCTACAATTTAAAAAACCCCCTTGAACTATCCCCTATATGCAGAAAACCTCACTCACCTTTTTTTAATGCAGAAAACCGCACTCAACTATGATTGCGAAAAACCACACTTTGACTTTGTTAAGGTTTTGTTCGTTTTTGTCACTTGCAATGCATGTGACTTAAAAAAGGATGAAAATACCCTGCGACTGTTTCTTTTTCTCTTCTTCTTTTCTTCCTCCATTATTCAGAACCCATTTTTTTTCTTTCTCCCCCAAAAACAAACCCTAATCCCAAATCAGACCCCCTATCTACACTCTCCAACTCCCAAATCAACCTTATCAACCCCAGATCCTTCTTCTTCCCCATCGACGATGCCATCGAATCAACGACGCCATCGAGTCGACGACGTCACAAAGGTCCGATTCAATTCCGCACTTGAAAGATCCAATGTCAGGTAATATGTTCACACCATTCTCTCTTATATTTGAGCTCGATCCGATTCCATTCTCTCTTATATTTGTCGAATTGATTATTTTGATGTATGCATATATGTACACGCAGATTTGACAACCTCTAAAGCTTCAAGGAGGAACTCACGTAATAGTTAGGATGATGGTGGAACCCTAGTGTGTTTTCACAAAGATCCTGCATTTGTGAAGTTAGCAAGCACTGCTACAAATGCTGGAAGATACTTTGCAGGTTGTCCAAATTGGCAAACAGACAAATGCCGATTTTTTTGTTGGGTTGAATTTGTGGGAGGAGCCGAGAAGGGAGAAAAATCTTACTTGGAACTAAAGATGGAAAATGCAAAGTTGAAGCTAGTAGTTGATGAAGCAAGTGAGATGGAAAATAGACTTGGTGCCACTGCGGTAGATCTGAAGAAGCGGAAGCATGAGTTGGAATTCGAATGTAATTTGCTGAGAAAGAAGGTGGTGGAGCTGAAAGTTAGAGAGGGAACCATGAAGGGATTTACAGGGTGTTTGCATTTGCTTTTCTTGGTTATTTTGTTGTTACTTATTATGATGTAGAAATGGAAAGGGGAGATTTGTTAAAGTTGTATTAGCTCTTAAGAATTGAATGGATATGTTAGTTTGTGTATCGTTGTAGTTGAGAATAGAATGAATATGTTAGTTTGTGTATCATTGTAGTTGAGAATGGAATGGATTTGTTAGTTTGTGTATCGTTGTACTTGATAATGGAATGGATCTATTAGTTTGTGCATCGTTGTAGTTGAGAATGGAATGGATTTGTTAGTTTATGCATCGTTGTAGTTGAGAATGGAATGGATTTGTTAGTTTGTACATCGTTGTAGTTGAGATATGAGTATTGGTTCAGAAATAATGAACTAACTTTGTAGATTGTAGTAGCTAACCGCATTCAACTATCTATATTGATGAGCAAAAGCTCATCTATCTTTTTCCTAGATGATAAAAAATCCCACTAAACTATCATGTTTTGATCAAAAAACATCATTCAACTTTTTTTTTAATTCAGTAACCTCATACAGTAAGGTGATATATCTTGGAAATATAAGCAACCTCATTCAGTAACAATTCATTCATATAAGCAAAAAAACATGCACTTGCACTTGCAGCAATTCATTCATCACTAATTTAGTAACCTCATTCGGTAAACTCATTCATGTCATATGTCTACAATTCATTCACTAACCTCATTAAGTAACCAAAAAAACAAGCACTGCAACAATTCATTCATATAAGCAACTAATTCAATTCAACTTACAAAATATTCAGCTTTCAAAATATTCAAAATATTCAGCTTACTAATTCAATTCAATTCAGCTTACAATTCATTCATATAAGCAACTATTCATTGCCAATTTAGTGTTGCTATTACACTTGCTGCTGCTACTATTAAACTGCTGCTATTCGTTGCTAAAAAAAACACAAAATACTGCAGTTATTACAGTTGCTGTTGCTACACAAAAAAATTGCACTTCAATATTTGGTGCAAAAAAAAAACCCAAAAGTTGCTGCAGTTGCTGTTGCACTTGCTTCACCTAAATTCCATCTTCAGTTCTTAGTAAGATTTTTTCCCCTTCTCGGCTCCTCCCACAAATTCAACCTAACGGAAAAATTGGCATTTGTCTGTTTGCCAATTTGGACAACCTGCAAAGTATCTTCCAGCATTTGAAGTAGTGCTTGCTAGCTTCACAACTACAGGATCTTTGTGAAAACACACAAGGGTTCCACCATCATCGCAACTATTACGCGAGTTCCTCCTTGAAGCTTTAGAGGTTGTCAAATCTGTGTGTACATATATGCATACATCAAAATAATCAACTCGACAAATATAACAGAGAATGGAATCAGATCGAGCTCAAATATAAAAGATAATGGTGTGAACATATTACCTGACATTGGATCTTTCAAGTGCAGAATTGAATCGGACCTTTGTGACGTCTTTGACTCGATGGCGTCGTTGATTCGATGGCGTTGTCGATGGGGAAGAAGAAGGATTTGGGGTTGATAAGGTTGATTTGGGAGTTGGAGAGTGTAGATCGGGGGTCCTATTTGGGGTTAGGGTTTGTTTTTGGGGGAGAAAGAAAAAAAATGGGTTCTGAATAAAGGAGGAAGAAAAGAAGAAGAGAAGAAGAAACAGTCGGGGGGGGTATTTTCGTCCTTTTTTAAGTCACGTGCGTTGCACGTGACAAAAACGAACAAAACCCTAATAGAGTCAGAGTGTGGTTTTTTGCAATCATAGTTGAGTGCGGTTTTTTGCATTAAAAAAAGGTGAGTGAGGTTTTCTGCATATAGGAGATAGTTCAAGGGTTTTTTTTCAATTTTAGCCAAGAAGAAACAGTCGGGGGGTATTTTCGTCCTTTTTTAAGTCACGTGCATTGCACGTGACAAAAACGAACAGAACCCTAACAGAGTTAGATTGTGGTTTTTCGCAATCATAGTTGAGTGCGGTTTTCTGCATAAAGAAAAGGTGAGTGAGGTTTTCTGCATATAGGGAATAGTTCAAGGGTTTTTTTTTTTTTTTTCAAATTTAGCCTCAGAAAAAAGTTTTTTTTATCAACCAGTCTAACATATTAAATGAAATGAAGATATCTGAATATTATAGCATAGATGCCGTTTATGATCCTTCAACCACTAGAGTCTCGCCTTGAACCTCTGGTTTTGCTTACGCTTTTAAGAATGGGTTAGTCCCAGTATACAGGATTTAAGAGATAAATAGGCTTTATGTTATAGTCGTTTTAAGAATTAAAGGAACTTCATTATGTAGCTGTTTTTTTATTAAATGCATACAGTATTTATTCCTTAATGGTCACTGGTTATAAAAATGTATCATTTTTCTTGGAAAAAAATAATATAGAAAAACAACCAGTAATTCTCTTCTTCTAATGAATTTTGATCGGTTTTTGCCTTGGTTTTGGTGGTGAAAATTGGTACGTACTGCTATTGGAGCATTGGCAGCACTGTAGACAGAAGCTTGTTGTATCCGGGAGAAGTTTTTGGTGATCAATGATTCATCTCCAGAATCGGCCAAATAGCTTCTTAAAGAAAGTGCAACCCACGCCTCGAGCCACTTCTCACTTTCCTACTGTTGCAGATCAACTCCAGAGCCATTCTCATAAGATTTATTTGGTGCACTCAGGTTTAACCATTTTTCATTAACAGAATTAATTCCAAGGCTCGTGTGGCTCGCCATGCTATTGCTTTGGGGAATGAACCACGATGTTGCTTTCCAAGAACGCATCCTTCACAGAGTTGTGAGCAAGGATTAATATGTGGAAGTCCAGCGACCATATTTTTCTGAGAGAGAGTCTGTAGATCATGAAAGTTCAAGTGGCCATAACGAAGATGCCACAACCATGCTTCATCATTTACCATGGCAGCAAGACATAGAAATGAGGAAACATTCGATTTCTGGAAATAATAACATCAACAACTAGACCCTTTTCTGGATGTTAGCGCTGGCACATAAAATACACTTGAAATAGATGATGAATGAGATGAAGTAGGAATAATAACAGTCCCCTTCCCCAACACAGGAAGCTCAGAACTATCTCCAAGCCGGACAGTGGTACGAAAATAATTATCTAACTAAGAGAAGAAAGACTTATCTGAACACATATGGTTACTAGCACATGTATCCTGTTGAAATATTGTATATTATTTTTCCTAATCTATAGGAAACAGATTCCCCAAATCTCTCATCTCCCATATCTTCTCTCAATCCCCTCTCTTCTTCTCCAAGAATGTAACTCTTCTATATAGATGTATACAGTAGAGAAATAAATGAATAAGAATAAAATTTATTTCCCCAAAATCTCTTTTCAACATGGTATTAGAGCCTAAAATATCCTAGGCTACGTGAAGAAGAGGAAGAAGAAGAGGCGTGTTCATCCTCACCGATCACCAATCTCATATCCGAACCTGAACCCCGAAACCCCGACTTCGTCCATTGCCTTCATCGACTGGACCCCGATCCAGTCGTCGATCTCATCGTCAACCCCGAAAACCAACCGTTGATGCCCTCACCCCGAAACCAACCACGGCCTCATCCCTTCCAACTCCGACAGCACCTGCATCGTAATTCCCTCCATCGCCCTCCTCCTCGAACCCATCGCCATCTCCACCTTCGCAGGCAACCCTGCAACCAAGCTCCCGTAGCCTCATCTCCATTGCCACCGCCGATCACGCCGCCCAACCCCTTCCTCCCTCCATCACTCTCTATTCCCAATCGACAACAGTCCCACTCTGTCCTCCTCCCTTCCGAACCTCCGCCTAGATACCCACACCGCCGACGACGCCCCCGTCGTTGACCCTGCCGTCCGCCTCCAGCCAGACCCGTGTACCCCCTTGGCTGCTCCTCCCTCCCGTCGACACCTGATCCGACCTCACTACACCTCAGCCTCCCTCAACCGACCAAAGCTCAAATCCAGGAAGGGGTGAATCTTCGATTGCAGTTTTTTTCACTTGGTGATTGTTGATCAAATCTGTGTTGCTGTTAGGCTGTTTTGGTGTGTGCTATTTTGGGGAGAGTGTTGTTTGCTGTTTTTTATCCCGTCTGTTGTTTGGTGTTTGGATCATTGGTTCTGCTTGCTTTGTTGTTTGCTGTGTTGCTATGGGATAATATCTGTATGATTCAAGGAAGTGTACTAATTGTCGCAAGATCGGCCACATGAAAGCTCGTTGTTAAAAGATTATCGGCTATCCGGAGATCTGGGATCAAAGCAGGGATATTCAGGAGAAGACTTGCAATCAACCCACTGTCGCAGTTGGAGTTGCTGATCGTGTTGTTGTAGGTAATGATGGTAAGATTTTTAATATTTCTGGCTCTGTTATGAATAATGCATGGATAATTGATTCGGGTGCTATCGATCATATGACTTTTTGATTCTAGACAAGTTCAAAATTTTCAACCTTCCACCAAATCAACTGTGTCCACTGCCAATGGTGATCCTGCCACTGTTACTGTCAAGGGTACCATACCTCTCACAAAAAACCTAACCTTAGATACTGCCTAGTTGTGCCATCCTTGAACTTTAACCTATTATCTGTTGCTCAAATAACTATTGCCTTACATTGTACTGTAGTCTTTTGGCCTTCACATTGTGTGTTTAAGGATATTTGGACTCGCAAGATGATTGGTTATGGGTTTAGACACGGGAAGCTCTATTATCTGGATTTAGAATCTGAAAGTTCAAGTAAGTTGACTCAAGCTTTAAGTGTGGAAGAATCCAAAGATTAGAAGAAGAAATCAGATATTTGGCTATGACATCGATGTCTAGGGCATGCTTCTTTTGGAAGAAATTATTTCCAAGTTTATTTTTGAAGTTGGAAATTTCTGCCTTTCGGTGTAATGTGTGTGAACTCGCAAAAAGTCACCATGTCTCTTTTCCTCCAAGTCCAAGTAGAAGCTCTCTTCCATTTATGATTATCCATTCTGATGTTTGGGGTCCATCCAAAACCACTACATTTTGAGGAGCCAATTGGTTTGTGATATTTATTGATGACTGTACTCGTATGACCTGAATTTGTTTAATGAAGTCAAAAAGTGAATTTAGTGGCTTGTTTCAAAAATTTCACAAGCATGTTATGATTCAGTATAAATCACAGATTCAAGTTCTTAGAAGTGATAATGGCAGAGAGTACCTGAGTTCGAGTATGCAACAATATTTCATGGAATACGGCATTGTTCACCAGACTACATACTCATATACACCTCAACAGAATGGGGTTGCAGAAAGAAAAAATAGACACTTGCTCGAGGTGGTCCGTACTTCTCTTATCCATAGAAATATGTCACTCATTTATTGGGGAAAGTCTTTGCTTCTGCTGCATACTTAATCAACTGAGTTCCTTCTAGTATCCAGAACTTCCTCACACCATTTCAAGTATTAACTGAAGCTGTGAATGCACCAAAAGTCGTTAACTTACCACCTCGTGTGTGTAGGTGTGTTGTATTTGTTCATCTTCATCAACATGAACGCAATAAGTTAACTCCTTGAGCTTTTCGCTGTCTTTTCGTAGGATATGCACAGGATATGAAAGGCTACCGGTGCTATCACCCACCAACTCAAGGGATGTTTGTGATTATGGATGTTGTGTTCCTTGAAGATGAGATATATTTTTCTTCTTCTACGACTGAAATTCAGGGAGAGTACCGAAGTGAAGTTCAGACTCTTGGGTATGATGAAGGGGTTAGTGAAGTTCAGACTCTTGGGTATGATGAAGTAATTATTAGTCAGAACGATACAAATAATGGTGAACACTTGAATGAAGACCTAGAAAGGGAGGAAGACCCTCATGAAGAAGTGAAACCAAGGGAAGAAGCCCCTCTTGAAGAAGACCCTCTTAAAGAATTGCAACCAGTACCGAATTTCAGTGAGAGTGAGCCATTAGAACCCCAAAACCAATCGTCATCATTGTCTGAAGCTCCTAGAAGAGAACTTTCGTACCGTACTAATAGAAGTATTCCAAAACCCACTTATGAACCTGATCTCACTAGTAACATCAAATATCCCATGAGTAATTATGTATTCAGTCACTGCTTGTCAGAATCAAATAAGTCATTTGTAAATCAATTATCTACTGTATTTATTCCTAACAGTGTGCAGGAAGCCCTTACTTATCCAATGTGGAAAGCAGCTATGGATGAGGAGATGAAGTCCTTGAAAAAGAATGAGACTCGGGAGATAGTCGAGCTGCCAGCAGGGAAGAAGCCAGTAGGATGCAGATGGATTTATACCGTGAAGTATAAGTCCGATGGTTCAATAGAGAGATACAAAGCAAGGCTAGTTGCCAAAGGAAACACTCAAATGTATGGAATTGATTATGAAGATACATTCGTACCTGTGGCAAAATTCAATACTGTTCGAGTCCTCTTGTCACTTGCTGTAAATCTTGACTGGCCGTTGGAGCAATTTGATGTGAAGAATGCATTTTTGCATAGGGAATTGACAGAAGAGGTTTATATGGCTCTTCTACCAGGGTCGAACAGACCAGTCCAACACAACAATAAAGTATGTCGTTTGAAGAAAGCACTGTATGGACTTAAGCAGTCGCCAAGAGCTTGGTTTGGGAAATTTACAAAATCAATGAGGACATTCGAATACTATAAAAGTAATTCAGATCATACTCTGTTCCTAAAAAGGAAAGAAGGTAAAATTACTACTCTCATTATTTATGTGGATGATATGATAGTAACTTGTGATGATCCTGAGGAGAGGAAGACATTAAAGAACTACTTGTCATAAGAGTTCGAAATGAAAGATTTTGGCTCTTTGAGATACTTTCTTGGTATTGAAGTTTCTTGCTTAAGAAAAGGGATATTTTTGTCTCAAAGAAAGTATGCTCTTGATTTATTAAAGAAAATTGGAATGTTCGCTTGTCAGTCGATTAGTACACCTTTAGAAGAATGGCAAAATCGTGCAACGAAGCTGATCATGTACCTTGTGATAAGGAAAGATATCAGAGATTGGTTAGACGGCTGATGTATATTTCACATGCACGGCTAGATTTGTCATATGCTTTAAGTGTTGTAAGTCAGTTTAAGCATGTGCCTCGGGAACAGCATATGGATACGGTGATGAGAATTATGAGATATATTAAGTCTGCTCCAAGAAAGGGGGTCTTATTTGCGAAACATGGTCACTTGAAGGTTGAGGCATATACTGATGCTGATTGGGCAGGATCTATAATTGATAGGTGCTCCACTTCAGGATACTTCACCTTTGTTGGAAGAAATTTAGTTACATGGAGGAGCAAGAAGCAAAATGTTGTTGCGTGCTCTAGTGTAGAGGCTGAGTATCGCGGAGTAGCTTTAAGTATAGCGAAACCTTTATGGCTGAAACTCTTGTTGCAGGACTTAGGCTATGGTCCAAATGAACCTATGAAAATATATTGTGATAGTCAAGCAGCGTGTGATATTGCTGCTAACCCGGTTCAGCATGATAGAACGAAACATGTAGAGGTGGACAAATTCTTCATTAAAGAAAAAATAGATGAGAAAGTCATTGAGATATCGAAAGTGAAATCAGAAGATTAGCTCGCATATATTCTAACCAATGCAGTTTCGAATCGGCTCTTCTTGAAATTTATTGACAAGTTGGGCATGTTCAATATTTATGTACCAACCTGAGGGGGGGTATTGAAATATAGTAATTGTATATTCTGTTTTCTAATCTATAGATGACAGATTCCCCAAATCTCTCATCTCCCCAATCTTCTCTCAATCTCCTTTGTTCTTCTCCAAGAATGTACTTAACTCTTATATATAGATATATACAGTAGAGAAATAAATGTATAAAAATAAAATTTATTTCCCTAAAATCTGTTTTCAACATATCCAAGTACCACACAGTGGACAGAGGCTCTTCCATGGTGTTGCAGACCATTAGAAATGTAGGTTCATCCTCTGTCTCTACCAAATTTAGATTTTCATCATCTTCTTCTTCAGCTAACTTTGTAGAACATTCATACTGATAATGACCATACTTGTTGTAGCGCCCCAAATTTCTAATATGAGAGCTTAGAAAATAAGTGGCGAAATCCCAGCAATCCACTTCAATACAACAATAAACACCAACAACGCCACTAAAATTTTTCTTCTTTATTACAACAATTATTACAATTACAGCGGAAGTCTAAACATCTCAACACAAATTAATCTTTTATTTACAACTCAATAATAACTCGTTGCGTCATTACAATTTTACAACAAACACTAAATAATCCAACTATCTCAAAATGCCCACTCAAGCATCCAACCTCCAATCTAAGCAATAACCTGCAACATGTGAGGCTAGAGTTGAACCCTAACCCCAAAACTACGGGGTCAGCCATAAATGGTGTGAGTGGTAACAAATCAACAAATAACATAAATGAATTTAAAACATAATATTCAACGAATAACGATCAAACACTAAAGTATGAAGTAATAACCAAAGGAATAAAGGGTGATACCAAAACCAAGAGCCAAGTGTGTAAAGTCAGGAAATCCAAATGCATAAAAGTGATTCAATAAAAACATCATGACTACATGCTGACAACGATGACTACTAAGAGATGAAGATAAACTATGATAATTTGTCCATGCTTGATCATTCCGGAGATTGATCCTACATCACAGGTATTTTCCCTGGATAATTCAGGAGATCATCCCACATCTAAACATAGACTCATCATCACAATAATACCCCAAAAGCATCGCCTCGACTCCGATAATTCCGTAGTTCAATCCCACATCTCAAGATAATTACTTGGATAATTCCGGAGAAGTACCTCACATCTCAGGTTAACTACCTGGATAATTCCGGAGATAAATCACACATCACAAGTTAATTACTTGGATAATTCAGGAGATTAAATCCTACATCAAAAGCCATACTGAGGTGCATAACTCAAGTTCCCATTCGTCATGACACTACTAATGCCTGTCCTTATTAGTTTGGGTTACTGAACAAATCTCCTAGAGCAGTGCACCCTACCGGACTAAAAATCTGAATAACTGAAAATTCGCCTCAATGGGCCTCAACAAATAACTAAACAAATATCTCAACACCGGTATACTAGGGTCACTTACCTCTAGAGACTCAAAAACAAATATCTGAACAAATTCCCACTAAACAAGTGGCTCAACTAAATAACTCAAAATCATGTTCTTAACTGAACATCTCAAAACAAATACTGAACTGAACATCATAAAATTATATGCTAAACAAAATGACTCAAAATCAAACACTGAACAAAATATCAATATCCTTCAGGACCAGTCGACTGCATATCTTACCAGTCGACTGTCCAGAGGACATAATCCAACATTTCTCGAAAATAAATTAAGGCATGGTCAGTCGACTTACCAAGGAGTCAGTCGACTGCCCCGAGACAAAAACAAATAGTTTTCATCAAAAATATTCTTAGTATATAAGTCGACTGAAATGGTTCACAGGTCGACTGTCCCGAAAGGACTGAACAACATACAAACAGAAGATCAGTCGACTGACCTCAGTCTAGGTCGACTGTCCCGAATAAATCTCAAAGACTACAAGTACATCAGTAGGCTCGAACCAGTCGGCTGCTCTACATGCCAGTCGACCGTCGGCTACAGGTTTCCAAACAAAATAGATCTGAACACCAATCAAAACTGGAGTTTTCTAAAGATTTACTGATCACAAAATTAACTTGTATCCAGGCAATTAAACAACTCTCAATAATCTCCATCATGGATACATCTCTCAATTAATCAATTACTCAAATCTCATCTCCTCATGATCTAAACTCTTAATCCTTTGATTAGGGTTTTCTCAACAAAACTAAATGTCGTCCTCAACACATAAACAAGATTGGTTTGCAATCACTAGATCCAGATGTGTAATATCTGATCACAACATAATCAGTTCTTAATTTGCTTTCTAACAACATGATCTCATAAATCAACATATCCTCAACAAATCTAAATCTTTTCTCATCATGGTCCAAATATCAATTAAAAGTTCTAATCATCCCTATCAATGAAAGATCCATATCATATATACAATGAGATTAACAAAACAATAGCATCTCATGTCCTTCATTAATCAAGCAATAAAGTAAACAAACAAACAAAACAAAACAAAACAAACCACTCACCTTGTTCTTGAAGAAAAATCCACAAAAAGCTTCCTCCTTTTGCTAGATCCAAGATTCCTCTTCTTGTTCCTCAAACAAACTCAAAATCTGAATATTGTAAATGACGGCTGGGAATGGGAAAATCCCTTAAATATGCCGGATTGAAATATTAGGGTTTAATTCCCACTTTGCAAAATAATCCTTTTAAGAGTACATCTTACACATATAATTGTATTCTTGAAAATTAAATCAAATATCATTTAAATTAGGATCTAATAGAAAAATATATTTTCAACCCTCAATAAGTACTGATCGGAAAGTCCAGAAAACATCTTTTGCACTTCAACCCTCAAAATTGTCAATTTTGCAAATAAGTCCTTCTTTTCTCAAAAATTGTAAATAGGCATAATTAATTTCAGAAAAATCTGGAAAAATACTAAATAATTCTCAAATAATAAATAATGATTTTTCATAAAGAAAACTAAAATTTTCAAACTTCTGAAAAGTCATTTGCACGTGTTTTGCACGTGTACGAAAGATAAATTCCTTAGAAAATATTTATTTAAATCCTCAAAAATTATTTAAATTCATTTTCAAATAATTAAAATAATATTTGAAAATACGGGGTTCTACACTTGTTGCAGCGGTAACACCTGACTTTAGTTTTATCAAAGGGTCTGGATGTCGAGCCTGCTTGATAGCTTCCTCTTCCTCGACCGCGTCCATAAGATGAACGACCTCCACCTTGTACATAGCTGCCGCGTGCACGACCAGATCTAACTTTAGTGCCAGATGGATTATTTATTGATAATTGTAACTGCAATGCATGCTCCACAGATACATGTCGGTTGATCCGCTGCTCATGGACCAACAACGAACTCTGCAACTCATCAATTAAGAGCTCATCAAGGTCATTTGATACCTCCATGGCACACACCACATAATTGAAATTTGCGATCATAGAACGCAGAATCTTTTCAATTATTGTGATGTCCTCCATCTTATCGCCATTGATCCGCATCTTATTAGCGATTCCCATCGTCCGTGATAAGTAATCTAAAACAGATTCTCCTGGCTGCATGCAAAGATTTCCAAACTCAGTTATCAAAGCTTGGAGTTTTGCACGTTTAACCCTCGCAGTGCCTTTGTATTTACCCTTCATCGAGTCCCATGTCTGCTTGGAGGTTTCTTTAACAAGAATGGTTTCCAAAATCGATCGATCGACAGATTGGAATAAGTAGTTCTTCCCCTTTAGATCTTTCATTCGGCTACTATTCAACGTCGGTGTTTGTTCGTTTGTCAATGCAGCTTCAGCTGCTGGTTCAGAAACACCGCTCTCGACAACACTCCAAAGCTCTTTCGACTTCAGAAAATTCTCCATAAGCATGCTCCAATGGTCGTAATGACCATCGAAGTGTGGGATTGCTGGTTGCGAGAAATAATCACTATCTGCCATTGCAAGACTACTCCTTCCTTACTTTCCACCGGACCTGCTTTGATATCATATGTTAGTTCAAGTAGAAGAACAGATTAGAAAGTTGAACAAAAACTCAGATGATTTTATTTATTGATGTGCTACAGCTTATATAGCTGTGCACCACTAAACTAACAGTGCAGGAATACAAGGAAACTAATTCAAAAAATGTGCCTGGTTATATGGTAACTAACATTGGACTCAGTCAATTCATGCCTGGTTATATATGGTAACCAACACTGGACCAAGTAAACAAGACTTATTCAAAAAATATCCAAACAACATGAACAAAAAAGAAACATAAATTTAAAATTTTTTAAAAAAAAAATCTTAAGAAATCTTAACCACGGGTCAATTAAATTTTTGGTGTTAAAGGTCTCAACTAAAGAATGGTTTGTGGCATCTCTCTTTCAAAATGTTTAGCTGATATTTTTTGGCCTAATCCTGGAAGTTGGTTTGCTTGGTGTGAAAATGCAATAATATTTCTTTCAGCATAATGTTAATTAAATAATATTTTCTACAGGTTGAATCATATGTTCACCTTCTCTCCCTTAGAAAAAAATATTTAATCAGAATATGGGAATCAGATCATTTTCAAATGGAAGCATGCATTTAGATATTTATTTTGGTCAACAGCAGCCCTTCTCATGCATTTAGATACCTTGTTAGGACCGCTATTTGATTTCTTTAATTAGTTTTCTTCTGCTCCAGTGTTGCTGCCAAGCTTTCTTGATCACCTTTCTTCTCTTTTTCAGTAGATAAATCAAAAATTAATTATATATATGGATCAGTGCGATAGTCAGATCAGACAACACACTCTTATTGCATGCTTTTAAATCTTAAGAATTTCACTCTGTAACAAATCCAATATCTTCTTTCCAATTAATATACAATTATCATTAAAAAATGTGCCCGAAATGCCTTGCTTTTGCTTTGAGTTTCTATATTCTTATCTTCTCTGTGAACAACAACAACAATCTTTGTATTGCAACTGATACCATCTCGCAAGGCCAATCTATCTCCGGAAGCCAAACCATAGTATCCAAAGGAGGTACTTTCGAACTTGGCTTCTTCACACCTGGTACTTCCCTCAACTACTACATCGGCATTTGGTACAAAAAGATCTCAAAACAAACAGTTATTTGGGTAGCAAATAGAGAAACTCCAGTAACCCAACCTCCTGCTGCTTCGCAGCTGAAACTAACTGAAGATGGCAATCTAGTTATCTTCTCAGATTCTGAAATCCCAGTTTGGTCAACCAATTCAACCTCATCATCATCATCTTCAACAATTTCCATCGTTGCAACTCTTCTAGACTCTGGAAACCTTGTACTTACTATTGAAATTAAACTTGATTTTGAGTTAAGCTTAATTATGGGTTCATAATCCAAACCTCAAATTAAGCCCAAGTTCTAGAGATTCTCTAGAAACATCATAAAATATTATCACCTCCTCTATATGTTCTAGAGAATTCTATAAAATAATTATCTAAAGATTGTGTAGAAAATTCTAGAAATTGTAAGACATAAAATCTAGATATTATGGTAGAGAGTTCTAGAAAGATATTTTGTAATCTTGGAGCCTATAAATAGCTCCTTCCTCTCTCATTTGTAAACAAGTTGAACAAATAAATAAAAAGCAAGTTAAAGAAAGAGTGTTCTTCATAAGTTCTCTAATTCTCTCTAAAAATCTTTCAAGTATTTTCTAAGTATTCTTCCATATCATTCTTCATACTTAGAGGGTTTCTTCTCTTGGTTTCACTCGGGTTTCTCGGGTATTACGGTCTTGGGCTAGTGCTAAGCACTATCGGAGTTTCTCTACATGGTATCAGAGCCATTCTAATCTTGTGCTCATCAAGATCGGGGTTTAAGAGAGCTCGGTTTATTCTAAGTATGGAATCAATGGGTCGTGTCCTTGGATTGGGAATGGAGATCTTAAACCAATCTAACTACCGGTTATGGAAGTCATGTATGGAGTCATACTTGGTTAGTGAGGACTTATGGGATGTCGTCGGCAGTAGTAGCACAACACCACCAAGGGGAGATGCTGCAACAGCGGAAGCGACAAAGGAGTGGACACGGAAAATGCCAAGGCGGAGTTTGCTTTGAAGAGGTCAATATCCTCGGAAGTATTTGAGCATGTCTCAAGGTGTAAATCCGCTAGTTCGATTTGGCAAGCGTTAGATCAATTGTTCAACAAGAAGAACGAGGCTCGGCTACAATTATTAGAGAACGAGTTGGCGAATGCGAAGCAGGGAGAGTCTTCAATCTCAGAGTTCTTTATCAAGGTAAAAAACCTTTGCTCAGAGATTAGTACTCTTAATCCGGAGGAGTCGATTTTAGAAGCTCGGATGAAGCGGTCTATTATTTGTGGTTTACGACCCGAATATACACCGTTTGTTACTTCAGTTCAAGGATGGGCTACACAACCTTCCTTGGAGGAGTTCGAAAATCTACTAGCTTCGCAAGAATCACTAGCCATGCAAATGGCGGGAGTTAAAGTCAATGATGACTCGGGGAGCGCATTTGTAGCTCGGAGGCAACAAAGTTTTAGAGCCAAGTTCAAGGATAGTGATACAAAAAATAATGATGGACGAGAAAGATCTTTTATGGGAGACAAGAAGCGATTCAAGTGCTACCGGTGTGGGAAACTTGGGCACTTCAAAAAGGATTGCCGAGTTAAGTTGAAAGAAACAAATATGGCGGAATCAAATGGTCACACTGAAGACGAAGCATGGGGAAAATGTTTCACGGTGGAGGCTGCATCTTTAGGTACATCCACAACTAAAAATCTTGGAAATGATTGGATTGTGGATTCTGGTTGTAGCCATCATATTACCGGAGACGAGAAGTTATTTTCTAGTCTTCAGTATCATGACGGGAAAGAAGCCATCATTACCGCGGATAATTCAATCCACCGCGTTGAGAAGGAAGGGACTGTTGTCATTAAAGGAGATGATGGAAGCCCAATAACTCTCAAGAATGTATATCATGTTCCTGGAGTAAGGAAGAATCTTCTCTCTGTGGTAAATGCGGTGGACTCAGGTAACTACGTTTTATTTGGCTCAAGTGACGTCAAATTCTTAAAGAATATTAAAGAGTTAAAGGCGGATGTGGTTCACACCGGAGCACGAGTTAAAGATCTATATGTTTTATCGGCATCCAACTCATATGTTGAGAAGATGAGCACCAATGATAATGTCTTTATATGGCATGCTAGACTTGGTCATATAAATATGACTAAGCTCAAAGTTATGGTAAATAAGGATTTGGTTAATGGGCTCCCAAGGTTGAAGATTCAAGATGAAGGAAAACTTTGTGAAGGTTGTCAATATGGAAAATCACATAGGCTTCCATTTGACAACTCCACTTCACGATGCAGCGCTCCGTTGGAGAGGATCCATAGCGATTTGATGGGTCCAACAAGAACACCCTCCTATTCCGGGTTTCGTTACATGTTGTTGTTCGTTGATGATTTCTCACGGTACACCTGAGTATACTTTGTGAAGGAAAAATCAGAAGTATTTTCAAGATTTCAAGAATTCAAGGTTACCGTGGAAGGCGAGTTATGTCGGAAGATCAAGACCCTAAGGACGGACAATGGAGGAGAGTTTATGTCAAAGGAGTTCCTCTCTTTTTGTCAAGAGCATGGTATCAAGAGGAAATTTACATGCCCATATACACCTCAACAAAATGGAGTAGCAGAAAGGAAGATCCGACATCTAAGCAAAACGTGTAGAAGCTGGCTACATGACAAGAATTTGCCTAAAGCCTTATGGGCGGAAGGCATGAGATGTGCAGCATATGTCATCAATCGAATGCCACTAAGTCCGAATAACATGAAGTCTCCTTATGAGATGGTTCATGGGAAGAAGCCAACGGTGAAACATCTCAGGATATTTGGATCAATCTGCTACGTCTATGTGTTCGGCTCTCAGAGAACAAAGTTGGAGGCAAAGGCGAAGAAATGCATATTTGTCGGTTATGATGAACAAAGAAAAGGGTGGAGGTGCATGGATCCTGAGACACATAGGTACGTCGTGTCTCGTGATGTTGTCTTTGACGAAGTTTCCTCATATTATGGACAACCTCAAGTCTTGGTCGAACAAAAAGGTGGAGATTCCTTCAAGGTTGATGAACCAGTTCCTCAAATGCCAAGTGAGAGCGGAAGTCTTGAAAAAGAGACGCAAGGTGAAAGGGGGAGCACTAATCAAGAGGAAGATGATGATGAAGATCATGGTTCCATGGCTAATCAAAGGCCTAAAAGGAACATTGTTAAGCCTGCCCGGTTCAGAGATGAAAGGTTTGTCACTACTTACTCATGTTATTTTGCCGCTCCATTAGATGAAGAAGAGCCATCATCTTATGATGAAACTAAAGGTGTTCAAGAGTGGGAGACCACAATGGAAGAGGAGATGAATGCCCTTATAAAGAATGAAACTTGGGATTTGGTTCCGAAAACCAAGGATGTTCAACCCGTTTCATGTAAATGGGTGTATCGAATTAAGCGGAAAGCGGATGGAAGCATTGATAGATTTAAAGCAAGGTTGGTTGCTCGGGGGTTCTCTCAGAAGTATGGAGAAGATTATGATGAGACTTTCAGTCCTGTGGCTAAGATGACTACGGTACGTTTACTTCTATCTTTAGCCGCAAGCTTTGGTTGGAAGTTATGGCAACTAGATGTGAAGAATGCGTTTCTATACGGTGAGCTTGATAAGAGTATCTTCATGGAGTAACCACTTGGTTTCAAATCACGAGAGCATCCTGATTATGTGTGTAAGCTTAAGAAGGCCTTGTACGGGTTAAAACAAGCTCCTCGAGCATGGTATGGAAAACTTGCTCAATTCCTTCAGTTTTGCGGTTATGTACCATCAAATTCGGATCCAAGCCTATTCTTCAAGAAGAATGGAGGAGTCCACGTGGTAGTTCTTCTTTACGTGGATGATATGATAATCACCGGGAACGATGATGCTGAAATTGCTCGTCTACAAGAGGATATGTCGGTGAGGTTTGAGATGAAGAAGTTAGGTGAGTTGAATAACTTTCTTGGTTTGGAGGTTGAAAGGGTAAAGGATGGAATCTTCATCGGTCAACAAAGCTATGCAAGAAGGATTGTTGAGAAGTTCAGGGTACACGAAGGAAAGACACGTACTACTCCGATGGATGTGAACATAAGGCTTAAGCGCGATGAAGGGTCCTTGCTACCTGTTCCTCGACCTTATCGCTCTCTTGTGGGAAGTCTTCTATATTTAACCATTACAAGACCTGACATTGCCTTCGCGGTAGGTCTCATAAGCCGTTTTATGCAAGAACCAAGGAAACCACATTTAGAAGCAGCAAAGAAGATCTTGAAGTATGTGAAGACAACTCTTGGCATGGGTTTGGTGTACAAGTACAATGCCAAGGTTTCTCTTTATGGTTTCACCGATGCTGACTTTGGTGGAGATCTAGATGATCGAAAATCAACATCAGGTTATGTGTTTTTATGTGGAGACACAAGCGTGTCATGGTGTAGCAAGAAACAAGGAACGGTGTCATTGTCTACCACTGAAGCAGAGTATAAAGCTTCAACACTCGTAGCTCAAGAGTGTACATGGCTTCGAAGACTCCTTGAAGATTTGTTCGAGCCAATCAATAAGTCGGTTGCAATTTATGGAGATAATCAAAGTGCTATCAAGTTGGCTAATAATCCGGTGTTTCATGCAAGGACGAAACATATCGAGTTAGAGCATCACTTCATAAGGGAGAAGGTGCTTGATGGAACAATTGAAGCTTTGGAAGTTCGAAGCGATGACAACGTTGCAGATATCTTCACAAAGTCATTACCAAAAAGTAAATTCGAGTTACTTCGCTCAAAGCTCGGTATGGTTGACAAAATCAAGTTTAAGGGGGAGTATTGAAATTAAACTTGATTTTGAGTTAAGCTTAATTATGGGTTCATAATCCAAACCCCAAATTAAGCCCAAGTTCTAGAGATTCTCTAGAAACATCATAAAATATTATCACCTCCTCTATATGTTCTAGAGAATTCTATAAAATAATTATCTAAAGATTGTGTAGAAAATTCTAGGAATTGTAAGACATAAAATCTAGATATTATGGTAGAGAGTTCTAGAAAGATATTTTGTAATCTTGGAGCCTATAAATAGCTCCTTCCTCTCCCATTTGTAAACAAGTTGAACAAATAAATAAAAAGCAAGTTAAAGAAAGAGTGTTCTTCATAAGTTCTCTAATTCTCTCTAAAAATCTTTCAAGTATTTTCTAAGTATTCTTCCATATCATTCTTCATACTTAGAGGGTTTCTTCTCTTGGTTTCACTCGGGTTTCTCGGGTATTACGGTCTTGGGCTAGTGCTAAGCACTATCGGAGTTTCTCTACACTTACAAACAATAACTCAAACTCATCTTCCAATATAGTATGGCAGAGCTTTGATCACCCAACCAACACAAAGGTGCCTGGAAGTTGGCTTGGATTGAATAAGATCACCGGAAAGTATCAAAGCCTCACTTCATGGAAGAACTCCGACGATCCTGCTCCTGGTCGTTATACTGTCAGTATTGATGATAATGGCACCAAGGAATTTATGTTTCTGTGGAATAATTTGAAAATTTATTGGCGAACAGGAGTTTGGTACGGGAAGTCCTTCGCGTTGTAACCTGCAATGAGTAACAGCCCTCTCTTTGTGTACAACTTTGAAGATGACAACAAGGGAAGGTATTTCATCTGGAACCTAACTGACAACCGAATCTTGGCACGAAGTGTGATTGATTCATCTGGGCAACTTCAACAGTGGATGTTGTTTGATGATACTGAAGATTGGGTGATGATTTATGCACAACCTGCATCGAAATGTGATGCATACTCTGCGTGTGGAGCCTTCGGCATCTGTGACCAGACAACCACATCTACATGCAGCTGTCCAACTGGTTTCAAGCAGACATCCATAGGAGACAGGAGTTCAGGGTGTACTAGGAATACTCACATAAAATGCGGTGGTACAACCAACTCGACTTCTAGCCAGAAAGACGGTTTTTTGGTCATGCCCAATATGCAGTTTTCCGCTGATTCGCAAGAGTCATTGATGGTGAAGACTTCTGAAGAATGTGAAATGGCCTGTTCAAACAAATGCTCCTGCACTGCTTATGCATATGAGAATAGTTGTACTATTTGGATTGGGGATATTCGTAATCTTCAAGTATCGGATACTGGTGATAATTCTAGTACCCTTTACCTGCGGCTTGCAGCATCTGATCTACCACAGAAAAATAGTAAGAAGAAAAACATTGTAAAGATAAGTATTGGTGCAGCAATAGGCATCATAATTCTTGTCTTGACTTGGATATTTCATCTCAGACGTAGTGGAACTGTGAAATCTATAGAGGGTCCTTTGTTTTCATTCACTTACAGTGAGTTGCGTCGTGTGACAAAAAATTTTTCTTATAAGCTTGGAAGTGGAGGGTTTGGTGCGGTATATAAAGGGTTGCTACCTGATTCGACCATTGTCGCTGTTAAGAAGCTTGAAGGCATCAGACAAGGAGAGAAACAGTTCCGAAGTGAGTTGCTTGCATTAGGTCGAATTCAACATGTTAATGTGGTTCGCCTGCGTGGTTTTTGTTGTGAAGGAACTAAAAAGCTACTGGTATACGATTGCTTACCAAATGGGTCTTTGAATCATTACCTATGCCAAAAGGAATCCAAGAACTTAGATTGGAAGATGAGGTACCAGATCATCCTGGGAATTGCCAGGGGACTCGCTTACCTACATGAGAATTGTAGAGAATGCATCATTCATTGCGATATAAAGCCAGAGAATATACTGCTAGATTCCGAATTTGGTCCCAAGTTGGCAGATTTTGGCATGGCGAAGCTCTTTGGCCGTGACTTCAGCCGAGTACTAACAACCTTGCGCGGAACTATTGGGTACTTAGCACCGGAATGGATAGCGGGATTACCAATCACACCCAAAGCTGATGTTTATAGCTATGGTATGTTGCTTTTTGAAGTCATATCGGGCAGGAGAAACAGTGAACCGGTTAAAGATGGAGGCATCAGATACTTCCCCATTCGAGCTGCTCACAAAGTTGTTGAGGAGGACGTTATTAGCTTGGTTGACGAGCATTTGGAAGGATGTGTCAACATGGTGGAACTGAATAGAGCTTGTAGAGTTGCTTGCTGGTGCATTCAAGATTCTGAGGAAGAGAGGCCAACGATGGGCGAAATAGTAAAAATCTTGGAAGGAAATTTACAACTGGACGTTCCTCCTGTGCCTGCAACACTTGAATGTTTGGCAAATGTTGAGGAAGAAGAGTAGGATACGATACGAGAGGAGGATATTAATACAATAAACATGATCAATTTGAGGTTTTAAAGAGAGAACTTGTATTCTAATATTCTATAGCTTGTTAATCTTATGCTCTTCTCAATCAATGAGCTTGTCTCTGTCATTTTCTTTTGAACTAGCCTTAACGTATTGTCATTATTGTTTTCTAGAAATAAAGTGACATCATCACCGCTTCATTAATTAATAAAATTAATAAAACAAGTATTACAACTACTGTACATCTATTTGTTCCTCGAACAGAATAACGGAAAATAATTACATTGCTAAGCATACAACATTAATTAGTCCCTCCCATAGCTAAACTTGTAGATGAAAGCATATGCACCATGTTCTCCCACCAATCCCTAACAGATAGAATTTGAAAAAAAAATGTTGATATTCGAATTCCGTCAAACTTCCTCTTCACACCAATAAGTCCCCCACATTCCCTCAATCGTTCATCATGGTAACAACCACATCCACCATCTCTAGCTGGCATGCTTCCTCCTTTCCCTACGATGTTGTCATCGTACCTCCAATCCAACCCCACCGCGACGCCATCTTCTGATTGCGACAAATACCTCCAATCCAACCCCACCGCGATGCCATCTTCTGATTGCGACAAATCCAGACCTTAACAGTAGTTATAGTTCTCACCCGACAAACCGATGCTTTCGAAGAACTCCTGCCGATGAGCAGCCCCGTCGTGACAACACATTTAGGGGATCCCATGGTCAAGCTCGAAACTCCCCAGGCATACTTTGAATTTCAAAAAATATTATTTGAAATTCAAAAGTCAACCAAATTCACTCATCCCACGCTCCACATATATTTTGAATTTCAAAATTCTAAATTGAAATAAAAAAATTAACCGAATCTCTCAATCCAAATAACTTTTGGATTTCAAAATCTAAATTGAAAATTCAAAAACATTAATATCTCCCCATCCTAACTCCCATATAAAATTTCAATTTCAACCCCTATTTTGAAATTGAAATTTCAAATTTCATCTCCTACCACTAACCTCCTAAACCCCAAAAAAATTTGAATATCAAACCCTAATTTGAAATTCAAAATTCAACTTTCAACTTCTTCCCCTAAATCATCTCTGACCTGCTCCGGCCATCGTCGCCAGCCACCGTCAACCACTTCCACATCCTCCCCTCCACCATTGCCGTTGATCTCGTTCTCCACTCCTACCATGCAGTTGTGCGGCCTTTGCGGGATGTTCGCCAAATTCGGGTTGTAGCCGAGAGACGTCGTCAATGATCTTTACCAAATTCTCGAGCGTGTATTTGTAACTTTCATTGGAGGAACATCAAGATCGACAATCTGTTTTGTGTGGTAGCTCAATTCACAATATTGAGAAGCAAATTTCTCGCTATTGCCTTCGGATGGAACAAATGTATAGCTTCTTCTAATCACATCCCGGGTCCATCTTCTTTTAATATATATATCCGAAAGAGAAGTGTGATGGCTAAACCGAAGAACCGCTAAAATATGCTTGCAAGGAATGCCAACGAAGTCGAAGAAGTGACAAGAACATATAATAATTATATAGAGTTTGCATAATTGAATAAGGCGAGCCGGTTTTGATTCTCTACAAAGTATCACATGGAAGGTTGAACTATTCGGTGTCTTAAGATCGGCAATGAAAGTCACATTATACATGAAGCTTTTTATAACTTCTTCGTGGAATTTGTAAAAAAATTTCAAAGTGTATATTCGCGCCATTTGTTCCTCCAAAGCCCCTGGGGTTTTCAACTTTGGTCTCTTCTCACGGTTATGATAATTTTCTTTCAGTTCATCGTGTCTTTGTATTCCCAAAAAAAAAATCGAAGATGACGACAAATTCATGCAAGGAGTATTTCTTTTCTGTATGATGCTTCAGGGCAGAATGCGATAACTCAACCCGTTGACTACTCAATATGCCGGCCCAAAATGAATCTTTTGCATAGATGGGTGCCCATTTATCACGGATTTCAAATAGATCGTTCAACCATTTGTTATTCTGTAACCGTACTGCAAAAGCAATAAATTCTATTTTTCTTCAAAATTATGTACATATTCGGAATCGTAGATGACAGTCTTCAATGATTCCTTAAACTTATCAATATCGTTCAACATACGCACCTCCTACGGTAACTTATACAATATGTGCCAAATGCAATACCAATGCTGAGTCTGGGGAAAAAATTTCTTCACTGTAGCGGCGATCCCACGGTCTTGATCGGTCACGATGCCGGATGGAACACGATTCATTACTCCTAAGAAGTTTTCAAAGAACCATTCAAACAAAGAGACCTTCTCATTTGGAATGAACCCACCGCCTAAGAAAGTCGATTGCCAGTGATGATTGACTCCAACAAAGGAACAAATAACATTGCATATCGGTTCGTGTTGTATGTGGCATCAAAGCAAAGTATATCGCCAAATTCTTCGTAATTCATCCTAGAAATACCATCAACCCAAATACAATGGGACAACCGGCCTTCAGGGTCTACTTGAATATCATAAAAAAATGAAGGATCCGTCTGTTTCTTCGATTCGAAAAAATCGATTAGCATATTCCCGTCGTGTCCTTTCAATGCTTCTTGCGAGTCTCTAAGTAAATTTCTAGCATCTTTTTTGGTGAATCTTGTTTGATCGTGACCACTACTAGCACTTTCGAAGAAGAGCATTTATTGACATGTCTGAATATTAGCTTGGTTAAATTAATCTATTATTCTTTTGTTCGTATTTGACACAGTGGTTTCGGGGCAAAAGATGTCTTCTACCGGGTGAGGTAAATTCATGATTGTGTGCTTTATGAAATGAATACAACACCCACGTATTACTTGATTCAATTAGTTTTACACGAAAGAAAGCCTTGCACCCCATTCTAAAGCTTGTTCTCCGTCTACCCATCACTATGTTGACCCGGTGATGACCCGGCTTTATTACACAAATAAGAGTTATCTACTTTTATTCCTCCCGTTAATTTGTTCACACCCTCACGCATTGCAAAACCCCCACATCGAGCATATGATGTATAAAAATTTTCTGCCACAACTAAAGTAGGAAACATCATACATAACTTTGGTTTTAGGTACTCTCAGATTAACGACATGGAATCAACGATTTGTTCTCCCCTAAAAAAAAAATATCGCCGGCAACCGAACATTCCGTATCGTTGTTTATATATATATATATATATATATATATATATATATATATATATATATATATATATACTCACATCATATATAAAACTAGTTGTTAACAAAAATTTGGCATATATATGGATACGAAATAAAAGACGTGAGAAAACCGCACAAACGAAGTTCAAAAAATACAAAACTTTGCAATTGGGTCGAGCTTGCCGCACACAAGCCAACGCAATTTGTAGAAGCAAGTTTGGACTCACGGTTTGCAAGATACGGTTGTGTATCGCTTTCACTTTTGAAAAAAGAGCAGAATGCGATACACGGACGCATATAGCAAACCGTGGGTGAGAACTCACAACTACAAGTTGCTTTGCCTTGTAAGTGGCAAGACTAACCTACTCGCAAAATTTCGTATTTTTTGAGTGAGTTCTATATTGAAAACTCGCTCAAAACATAACAAAATACGTGATAAAACTGCACAAACGACGTCCAAAAAATACGAAACTTTGTGATTGGGTCGGCCTCCCCACACACAAGCCAACACAACTTATAGAAGCGAGTTCCAACCCACGGTTTGTAAGATACGGCCGTATATCACTTTCATTCTTGAAAAAATAGCGGAAAGCGGTAAATTGGCGTATCTCGCGTGGGTCGGAACTTGCAACTATAAGTTACGTTGGGTTGTGAGTGGTTAGCCTGACCTACTCGCATAGTTTCGTATTTTTTGTGAGATCATTTGCGCGGTTTTCTGGTGAGAGCGTACTCAAAAAGTTCTGACGTATATAGTATTTTTTATATATACGCTAGAAAACAACGCAAACGAGATGCAAAAATTTTAAAATTTGGTCGTTACGCCTGGCACACCAAACACAACCCAATATAACTTGCATATGTGAGTTCCGACTCTCGATTTGTAATATACGACCGTGTATCGGTTTATTTCGATTTTATTGAATAAAAACGATACACGGATATATCTTGCAAACCGTGAGTCGGAAATTGGCTCTACAAGTTGCATTGCCTTGTGTGTGGTGAGTTTGATCTACTCGTCAAATTTTGAAATTTTTGGATCTCGTTTGTTTGTTTTTCCTAAGTTCTACAACTACAACTAATACTACATCTACAAAAATATCAACAAATCTATACAACACACATAATACAAAAATTGTACACTCTCCAAATTGTAGACAAACTACGCATAATACAAAAATAGAAAGTAAAGAATATTGAAACAAAAATTCAATAAATTACCAAAGTCAATTCTACTAAATTGTGAAAAAGTGAATACCTTTCACAATTTGGGTATTCGGGAAGGAGATAGGGGCCGATAGTAGCCGCTGATCTTGACGAAGTGGTTGTTAGGGTTTGGGGTTTCGAAGAATTCGGCTAGGGTTTGGGTGATTTGGGATTTCGGGTAGGGTTAGTGTTCGGGGTATTCCGGAGAGGGAGAGAGAGATAGAGAGGCTTCGAGAAGAGGGGGAGATCGAGAAGAGGAGGTCGGGTGGCGTGGATTGGAGTAGAGCTAGGGTTTTGGAGTGGGTTTCGCGAGCTCCAATGAGAGAGAGATGGCTGCGAAGTGATGGGGAGAGAGATCTGAGTATGTACAAGTGTTTGGAAAAATATTTGTACATACCTAACGGTCGAGGTTGAATTTGTTTTTTAAAAAAAACAACCTAGGCCGTTGTTCCCAACAACAGTCTAAATGTATTTTTTCACAAAAAAAATACTTCACACCAAATAATGCTAAGTCTGAAGCGTTATTTGGTGTGAAAATCCCAAATTGCCCCTCCGCCACTTAGAATCTCTGCTCCATCAAAAGTTCATGCGATCTGAGCCGTTGATCACGATCAAAATCGATCCAATGGCTCACATCGTTGTTTTCATACCCGTTTGCAAACAAACCTTTTTCAGTTGAGCAAACCTCTATACATATATACTTCCAGTTACTTGAAATTTCGTAAGAATGGTTTGCAGCATCTCTCTTTCATAATCTTTAGTTGATGCATGTTTGTTTGCCTAGTCTGGGAAGTTAGTTTGCTGGTATGAAAATGCAATATTTCTTTTAGCACGTTAGATAATATTTTCTACAGGTTAAATTATATATATGTTCACCATCTCCGTTTGAAAATTATTTAATTAGAATATGGAATCAGATCATTTTCAAATGGAAGCATTTATATTTATTTCGGTCAACAGCAACTCCTCTCATTTGGATACCTTGTTAGAGCATCTCCTCGTTGGCTATTTCGTCAAATTCAAAAAATAGGATTTCTTGTGCTGCAGTGACTGGCTTGAAATTCAAAATTTGAGTTTTAGATGAACAGACATCTACCAAATTTGATAGACGAAATGAAAATTTGTAAAAAATAGCCGACGAAAGATGATTTTTGGTCTGTTCGATCGGATTGAGTTTTTTTGTTCTTTTTACCTTATTGAACAGGAAATGATTTTCCGTCTCGAATTTTTTTTTGTTTAATAAATCTTCGGCCGAGGGATGATTTCCCGTCCGTGATATATATATATATATATATATATATATATATATATATATATATATATTTGTAAAAATAAAGATCATTTTCCGTCCGTTCATCTAAAACAAAAAGTCGGATGGGAAATCATTAAATCATTTCCCATCCTGCCAATTTTTTTTTAAATGATTTTTTTTGCAGGGACGATGAATCATCGTTTGTCAGTTCCAAATGATTAAATTTTTTTATATATATAAAGAGGGACGATAAATAATGTTTCATCTAAAGATTTAATTGTTCAAAAACTCAAAATTTAGGTTCCGACGACTACAGCAAAAACTTATATTTTCTTTTTCTATTTGTCAAATATCCAAAATATGGGTATCAACGACGACTACAGATGCTCTTAGGACACTATTTGATTTCTACAGTTGCTGCCACGCTTCACCTTTCTTATCTTTAGAACCACATAATGTTGCTGACGGTTCCAATTAACTGACAAGGAAAGGAATAATTTTAAGTAGCGATAAGCCGTGTAATGAGTGGTCAGAGATATGACGACCTTTTTCCATATTAGGCCACTTTTTAAAACTAATTCTCATAGTAGGTCACTTTCTTGATTATTTTTTAAAATAGACCAATACAATACCTAATGGTCCTAATTGTAGTTTTTTTGATTTCGAGACCGCAGTTCACAATTATGGTCTAAATATATATCATACATATTTGACTAATAGACTCGAAGACTTGAAAACAAATTGCTCATGTGAAAAATGGGAGGCAGCAGTAGGGTACTACGACCTCAATACTACAGAGGCCGCCGTTCACAATTGCTCCCTCATTTATATGGTCGAATGAGTATTTGAAGGTTTTAAGAACTTGACTCCATTGACAATATAACTAAGGTCGCAGTTATGAACTGCGCCCACGAAATCAAAGAGGCCGCAGTTCGGTACTACAGCCTATGTAGTTTCGAGGCCGCAGTACTCAACTGCGGCCTCCTATTTTACACTAGGGCAATTTTTTTTCAAGTCTCCGAGCCTATTAGCCAAATATGTATGATATATACTGAGGCCGCAGTTGTGAACTGCAGCCTCGAAATCAAAGAGGTCGCAGTTTAGTACTGCGACCTATGTAGTTCTGAGACCGCAGTACTCAACTGAGACCTCTTATTTTTCACATTTTAACACAACTGTAGCCTCGAAATCAAAGAGGTCGTAGTCCAGTACTGCTGTCTATGTAGTTTCGAGGCCGCAATACTCAACTGCGACCTCTTATTTTTCACATTTTACACTTTGGCAATTTTTTTCTAATTCTCCGAGCCTATTAGCAAATATGTATGATATATACTTAAGCAGCAGTTGTGAAATGCGGTCTTGAAATCAAAGAGGCTACAAATCGATACTGCGTTGGTCTATTTTTTAAATTAGTTTCAAAAATTGGCCCATTTAAGAAAAAAGTCAGTCTTCGCTTAAGTCTTCGCTGAAGAAACTTGCGAAAAAAAGTCAGTCTTCGCTTAAGTCTTCGCTGAAGAAACTTGCGACGAAGACTAAGCATAAGAATATTACATTATATAAAATCAAATAAAAAAGAACAATAGTTGATGCATTGCCCTTATATATGGATCAGTGCGATACTCTGACAACACACTTCTTGCTTTTAAATCTTAAGAATTTTATTCTGTAACAAATCCAGTCTTCTTTGCAATACAATTATCTCCAAAAATGTGTCCGAAATGCCTTCCTTTTGCTTTGAGTTTTTATATTCTTGTCTTCTCTATGAACAATAATATTTCTACTCGAATTAAATGTCTGTGAACGACTGAACGTTGCTGACCGTTCCAACATCCAATTAACTGACAAGCAAAGCATTAGTTTTAGGGTAATGCTACTCCTACAACCTTTACAACCTTACAACTTTAGATGGCACAATCTCATTGGAGATGTGTACAACCCACTACAACCTACTCTACAATAAATTTCAATGAAATTGTGCCACCTAAGGTTGTAAAAGAAAGAAAGGTTGTAAGAAAAAGTTGTAGGTGTAGCATTACCCTTAGTTTTAATAAGTCGTGGAATGAGTGGTCAGAGATATGATGACTTTTTTCCATATTAGGCCACTTTTTAAAACTAATTCTCAAAGTAGGTAACTTTCCAAATTAAATTTTAAACTAGACCAATGCAGTACCCAACTGTGATTTTTTTGATTTCAAAACCGCAGTTCACAACTATGGCCTAAGTATATATCATACATATTTAGCTAATAGGCTTGGAGACTTGAAAACAAATTGCTCATGTGAAAAATAGGAGGCAGCAGTTGGGTACTACAACCTCAATACTACCGAGGCCGCCGTTCACAACTGCGCCCTCACTTATGTGGTCGATTGAGTATTGAAAGGTTTTAAGAACTTGACTCCATTGACCATATAACTGAGGCCGCAGTTGTGAACTGCGCCCACGAAATCGAAGAGGCCGCAGTTCGGTACTGCAGCCTATGTAGTTTCGAGGCCGCAGTACACAACTGCGACCTCCTATTTTACACTTGGGCAATTTTTTTTCAAGTCTCCGAGCCTATTAGCCAAATATGTATGATATATACTTCGGCCACAGTTGTGAACTTCAGTCTCGAAATCAAAGAGGTCGCACTTCAGTACTATGGCCTATGTAGTTTCGAGGCCGCAGTACTTAACTGCGACCTCCTATTTTTCACATTTTACGTCTGGGCAATTTTTTCCTAAGTCTTCGAGCTTATTAACCAATTATGTATGATATATACTTAAGCAGCATTGTGAGTTGCGGCCTTGAAATCAAAGTGGTTATAGTTCAATACTGCGTTGGTCTATTTTTATAATTAGTTTCAAAACGTGGCCTATTTCAGGAAAAAAAAAGTCAGTCTTCGCTCAAGTCTTCACTTAAGAAACTTGCGACGAAGACTGAGCATAAGAATATTACATTATATAACATCAAATAAAAAAGAACAAATCCAATCTTCTTTGCAATACAATTATCTTCAAAAATGTGTCCGAAATGCCTTCCTTTTGCTTTGAGTTTCTATATTCTCGTCTTCTCTATGAACAACAATCTTTGTATTGCAACTGATACCATCTCGCAAGGCCAATCTATCTCCGGAAGCCAAACCATAGTATCCAAAGGAGGTACTTTCGAACTTGGCTTCTTCACACCTGGTACTTCCCTCAACTACTACATCGGCATTTGGTACAAAAAGATCTCAAAACAAACAGTTATTTGGGTAGCAAATAGAGAAACTCCAGTAACCCAACCTCCTGCTGCTTCGCAGCTGAAACTAACTGAAGATGGCAATCTAGTTATCTTCTCAGATTCTGAAATCCCAGTTTGGTCAACCAATTCAACCTCATCATCATCATCATCATCATCTTCCACAATTTCCATCGTTGCAACTCTTCTAGACTCTGGAAACCTTGTACTTTCAAACAATAACTCAAACTCATCTTCCATACTATGGCAGAGCTTTGATCACCCAACTGACACAACGGTGCCTGGAAGTTGGCTTGGACTGAATAAAGTCACCGGAAAGTATCAAAACCTCACTTCATGGAAGAACTCCGACGATCCGTCTCCTGGCCTTTATTCTGAAAGTATTGACCATAATGGCGCCAAGGAATTTATGTTACTGTGGAATAATTCGAAAATTTATTATCGAACAGGAGTTTGGAACGGGAAGTCCTTCCCGTCTGAACCTGCAATGAGTAACAACCCTCTCTATGTGTACAACTTTGAGGATGACAACAAGGGAAGGTATTACACCTGGGACCTAACTGACAACAGAATCTTGGCACGAAGTGTGCTTGAATCATCTGGGCAACTTCAACACTGGATGTGGTTTGATGATACTGAAGTTTGGGTGATGGTTCATGCACAACCTGCATCGAAATGTGATGTATATTCTGCGTGTGGAGCCTTCGGCATCTGTGACCTGACAACCACAACTACATGCAGCTGTCCAACTGGTTTCAAGCAGACATCCATAGGAGACAGGAGTTCAGGGTGTACTAGGAATACTCACATAAAATGTGGTGGTACAACCAACTCGACTTCTAGCCAGAAAGACGGTTTTTTGGTCATGCCCAATATGCAGTTTTCCGCTGATTCGCAAGAGTCATTGATGGTGAAGACTTCTGAAGAATGTGAAATGGCCTGTTCAAACAAATGCTCCTGCACTGCTTATGCATATGAGAATAGTTGTACTATTTGGATTGGGGATATTCGTAATCTTCAAGTATCGGATACTGGTGATAATTCTAGTACCCTTTACCTGCGGCTTGCAGCATCTGATCTACCACAGAAAAATAGTAAGAAGAAAAACATTGTAAAGATAAGTATTGGTGCAGCAGTAGGCATCATAATTCTTGTCTTGACTTGGATATTTCATCTCAGACGTCGTGGAACTGTGAAATCTATGGAGGGTCCTTTGTTTATATTCACTTACAGTGAGTTGCGTCGTGTGACAAAAAACTTTTCTTATAAGCTTGGAAGTGGAGGGTTTGGTGCGGTATATAAAGGGTTGCTACCTGATTCGACCATTGTTGCTGTTAAAAAGCTTGAAGGCATCAGACAAGGAGAGAAACAGTTCCGAAGTGAGTTGCTTGCATTAGGTACAATTCAACATGTTAATGTGGTTCGCCTGCGTGGTTTTTGTTGTGAAGGAACTAAAAAGCTGCTGGTATACGATTACTTACCAAATGGGTCTTTGAATCATTACCTATGCCAAAAGGAATCCAAGAACTTAGATTGGAAGATGAGGTACCGGATCATCCTGGGAATTGCCAGGGGACTCACTTACCTGCATGAGAATTGTAGAGAATGCATCATTCATTGCGATATAAAGCCAGAGAATATACTGCTAGACTCCGAATTTTGTCCCAAGTTGGCAGATTTTGGCATGGCGAAGCTCATTGGCCGTGACTTCAGCCGAGTACTAACAACCTTGCGCGGAACTATTGGGTACTTAGCACCGGAATGGATAGAGGGATTACCAATCACACCCAAAGCTGATGTTTATAGCTACGGTATGTTGCTTTTCGAAGTAATATCGGGCAGGAGAAACAGTGTACAGGTTAAAGATGGAGGTATCAGATACTTCCCCTTTCGAGCTGCTCACAAAGTTGTTGAGGAGGACGTTATTGGCTTGGTTGACGAGAATTTGGAAGGATGTGTCGACATGCTGGAACTGAATAGAGCTTGTAGAGTTGCTTGCTGGTGCATTCAAGATTCTGAGGAAGAGAGGCCAACGATGGGCGAAATAGTTAAAATCTTGGAAGGAAATTTACAACTGGACGTTCCTCCTGTGCCTGCAACACTTGAATGTTTTGCAAATCTTGAGGAAGAAGAGTAGGATACGAGAGGAGGATATTAATACAATAAATACTATGATCAACTTGAGGTTTTAAAGAGAGAGAACTTGTATTCTATAGCTTGTTAATCTTATTACGAGAGTGTTGAAATATAGTAATTGTATATTCTGTTTCCTAATATAGGAAACAGATTCCCCAAATCTCTCATCTTCCCAATCTTCTCTCAATCTCTTTTCTTCTTCTCCAAGAATGTAATCCTTATATATAGATGTATACAGTGAAGAATAAAGCAGAACAATAAGAATAAGAATTTTCCCCAAAATTATTTTCTTCAGAAATTATTTTCTTCATGGTATCAGAGCCTAACAAGATCTAGGCTAGTTGAAAAAAAAAAGAGACGGAGGTGATCGAATCTGACACCTCCATCCCGATCCGATCCGATCCCGACCAGTCACCGACATCTCCGAACCCCCGACGCCCCTCTCTGTCGTCGTCAAGGCATCGACCCCGAACCTCGAATCCGTCGTCTCACATCAACTCCATCATCGTCCCAGATCCCAGATCCTAGATCCCAAAGCCGTCGTCGTCCCAAATCCTCTCTGTCGTTCAAGAATCTGTCGTCGTTCAAGATCCGTCGTCGTCCCAAATCCGTCGTCGTTCAAGAATCCTCTCCCAGATCCCGTCGTCTACCCAGATCCCGTCGTCGACCAACTCCCGAGATCTCTTCCTCGTCTGCTCCGGCGTCTGCTCCGACCTCGACCTTCCTCCGCTGTCTCCAAAAGCTCGCCTTCGACCTCTTCCGCGCCACCCGGCTCACCCCCGACCTTTGGGACCTCGTCTGATCCGGCATCCCTTCCCTCTTCCCGAGCGCCCCGACGCCCCCTCTTGCCATCATCACTGCGTTCGAGCCTGACGCCACCACCACTTTGAAATCTGAGATCAGATCAGATCCGTTCGATCCAGATCCATTGTTTGTTGATGCTGAAGATCTAGTGTTGAAGATCAAAATTTCGTTTGCAGTTTGTTGAAGACTTGGAGCTGTTCTTGACCAAGTTGTGTTGTTTGCTATTGGTTGCTGAAGATCAGATTCATTGTTTTTCCCCCGTTGTGGAGCTACCATGGGACAAACTGATAGAGCTGAGAAGAGTATTGGACTCGCCTCTACGGAGGCCTCTACATTAGTCACAGCTGCAGGTAAGGATGGTAAGGTATTTAATATTTCTGCTTCTGTTAAGAATAGTGCATGGATAATTGATTCGGGTGCTACCGATCATATGACTTTTGATTCTAAACAAGTTCAAAATTTTCAACCATCCACTAAATCGACTGTGTCCACTGCCAATAGTGACCCTGCCACTGTTACTGGCGAGGGTATCATACATTTCACAAATAACCTAACCTTAGATACTGTCTTAGTTGTGCCATCCTTGAATTTCAACCTATTATCCGTAGCTCAAATAACTACTGCCTTACATTGTATTGTAGTCTTTTGGCCTTCTCATTGCGTGTTTAAGGATATTCGGACTCGTAAAACGATTGGTTATGGGGTTAGGCACGGGAAGCTCTATTACCTAGATTTAGAATCTGAAAGTTCGAGCAAGTTGACTCAAGCTCTAAGTGTGGAAGGATCCGAAGATGAGAAGAAGAAATCAGATATTTGGCTGTGGCATCGACGTCTAGGGCATGCTTCTTTTGGTTATTTGAAGAAATTATTTCCAAGTTTATTTTTAAAATTGGATATATCTGCCTTTCGGTGTGATGTGTGTGAACTTGCAAAAGGTCATCGTGTCTCTTTTCCTCCAAGTCCAAGTAGAAGCTCCCTTCCTTTTATGATTATTCATTCTGATGTTTGGGGTCCATCCAAAATCACTACATTTGGAGGAGCCAAATGGTTTGTGACCTTTATTGATGACTGTACCCGTATGACCTGGATTTGTTTGATGAAGTCGAAAAGTGAAGTTAGTGGTTTGTTTCAGAAATTTCACAAGCATGTTATGATTCAGTATAAATCACAAATTCAAGTCTTTAGGAGTGATAATGGCGGAGAGTACCTGAGTTCAAATCTGCAACAATATTTGGTGGAACACGGAATTGTTCATCAGACTACATGCTCGTATACACCTCAACAGAATGGAGTTGCAGAAAGGAAAAATAGACACTTGCTCGAAGTGGTCCGTGCTTCTCTCATCCATGGAAATCTGCCACTCATTTATTGGGGAGAAGCCCTTGTTCTGCTGCATACTTAATCAACCGAGTTCCCTCTAATATCCTAAACTTTCTCACACCGTTTCAAGCATTAACTGAAGCTGTGAATGCACCAAAAGTCGTCAACTTGCCACCTCGTGTGTTTGGGTGTGTTGCATTTGTTCATCTTCATCAACATGAACGCAATAAGTTAGCTCCTCGAGCTGTCCGCTGTGTTTTCGTGGGATATGCATAGAATAAGAAAGAGTATCGGTGCTATCATCCACCAACTCAAAAAATGTTTGTGACTATGGATGTTGTGTTCCATGAGGATGAGATGTATTTTTCCTCTGAGGTTGAACTTCAGGGGGAGCACCGAAATGAAGTTCAAACTCTTGCCTATGATGAAGTAGTTACTATTCAAACTGAACAATCAGATATAAGGGGAGAAAATCAGGATGTAAGTAATGACGATTACTCGAATGATGAAGACTTGGTTGAGGAGGAAGAAAATTTTCACGAAGATCTGCAGTCAGTGCCAAACCTCTATGAAGATGAGCCATCTCCACCACCAGCACCATCTGAACCATCTCCACCACCAATACCATCAGATCTATATCTACTCCCAGCAGAATCATCTGAACCATCTCCACCACCAATACCATCAGATCTATATCTACTCCCAGCAGAACCCCAAAACCAATCGTCATCGCTGTTCGAAGCTCCAAGAAGAGAACTCCCAAACCATACTACTAGAGGTATTCCCAAACCCATTTACGAGCCTAACCCCACTAGTAATGTCAAGTATCCCATGAGTCATTATGTGTCCACTCACCGTTTGTCTGAATCAAATAATTCATTTGTAAATCAATTATCTGCTGTATCTATTCCTAATAGTGTGCAGGAAGCCTTAGCCGATCCAAGGTGGAAAGCAGCTATGGATGAGGAGATGAAGTCCTTGAAGAAGAATGAGACTTGGGAGATAGTCGAGCTGCCAGCAGGGAAGAAGCCAGTAGGATGCAGATGGATTTATACAGTGAAATATAAATCGGATGGTTCGATAGAGCGGTACAAGGCAAGGCTTGTTGCCAAAGGGTACACTCAAACTTATGGAATTGATTATGATGAAACATTTGCACCTGTGGCAAAGTTCAACACTATTCGAGTTCTACTGTCACTTGCTGCAAATCTTGACTGGCCGTTGGAGCAATTTGATGTGAAGAATGCATTTTTGCATGGGGAATTGACAGAAGAAGTCTATATGGATCTTCCACCAGGGTCGAACAGACCAGTTCAACACAGCAATAAAGTATGTCGTCTGAAGAAAGCATTGTATGGACTGAAGCAGTCGCCAAGAGCCTGGTTTGGGAGATTTACAAAATCAATGAGGACATTCGGATACGATCAGAGTAATTCTGATCATACTCTATTCCTAAAAAGGAAAGAAGGTAAAATTACTGCTCTCATTATTTATGTTGATGATATGATAGTAACTGGAGATGATCCCGAGGAGATGAAGGCATTAAAGTACTACTTGTCACAAGAGTTCGAAATGAAAGATCTTGGTTCTTTGAGATACTTCCTTGGTATTGAAGTTTCTCGCTCAAGAAAGGGGATATTTCTTTCTCAAAGAAAATATGCTCTGGATTTATTGAAAGAAACTGGAATGTCCGCCTGTCAACCGATTAGTACACCATTGGAAGAAGGACTGAAACTATGCAACGAAGCTGATCAAGTGCCTTGTGATAAGGAAAGATATCAGAGATTGGTTGGACGACTAATGTATCTTGCACATACACGGCCAGATTTGTCATATGCTTTAAGTGTGGTAAGCCAGTTTATGCATGCACCTCGGGAACAACATATGGACACGGTGATGAGAATTATGAGATACATTAAGTCAGCCCTAGGAAAAGGAGTCTTATTTGCAAAATATGGTCACTTGAAGGTTGAGGCATATACTGATGCTGATTGGGCAGGATCTACAATCGATAGGCGCTCCGCTTCAGGATATTTCACCTTTGTTGGAGGAAATTTAGTTACATGGAGGAGCAAGAAGCAAAATGTTGTTGCACGCTCTAGTGCAGAGGCTGAGTATCGCGGAGTAGCTTTAAGTATAACAGAAGCTTTATGGCTGAAACTCCTGTTGCAGGACTTAGGCTATGGTCCAAAGGAACCTATGAAGGTGTATTGTGACAGTCAAGCGGCGTGTGATATTGCAGCTAATCCAGTTCAGCATGATAGGACGAAACATGTAGATGTGGACAGATTCTTCATCAAAGAAAAATTAGATGAGAAAGTTATTGAGATATCCAAGGTGAAGTCAGAAGATCAACTCGCAGATGTCCTAACCAAGGCTGTTTCGAGTCGGCTCTTCTTGAAATTTGTTGACAAGTTGGGCATGCTCGATATCTATGCACCAACTTGAGGGGGAGTGTTGAAATATAGTAATTGTATATTCTGTTTCCTAATATAGGAAACAGATTCCCCAAATCTCTCATCTTCCCAATCTTCTCTCAATCTCTTTTCTTCTTCTCCAAGAATGTAATCCTTATATATAGATGTATACAGTGAAGAATAAAGCAGAACAATAAGAATAAGAATTTTCCCCAAAATTATTTTCTTCAGAAATTATTTTCTTCAGAGAGGAGGATATTAATACAATACATATGATCAGTTTGAGGTTTTAAACAGAGAGAACTTGTATTCTATAGCTTGTTAATCTTATGCTCTTTCAGCATCCACAGTGCTGTTTCTCATATTCTATTATATGACAGCTACAGTAATAGCATATAGGGGAGGATCGTGCAGTGGTCGTTTGTTAAATTTTTCTCATTTGCCTGTTACATATTAAAAGACCAAATTACCCCCTCCTTTGATATTCAAAGAATATGGATTGAAGGGCATTTTGAAAAACAAAAAAACCCAAAAAGAAAATAATAATAATAATAATAAATCCTTGGACGGGATAACATCTCCCGGACGGGAGATGTTTCCCCGTCTGAGGAGATTCAAAAAAATAAATAAATAAATAAATGGGAAGGACGGGGTATGTTTCCCCGTCCGACCCTTTTTTAAATAAAAATAAATAAAAAATTATTCAGACGGTATATGTTTTCCTGTCTCACTCGATTAAAAAATATTAAAATCGGAGCGACGGTATATGATTTCCCGTCCTTTATAATTTGAGAATTGGTATTTCGTTTCTCATATATGAGAAATCAGTATAGCAAATTTGCTATAAAATGGGAAAATGAGAAACCATTGCAGCGATCCGTTTCTTATAAATTGGCAATTTGCCATTTATAAAAAACCACTGTGGATGCTCTCAATGAGCTTGTCTCTTTCTTATTCTTTTGAACTAGCCTTCGCGTACGTATTGACTTTTTTTTTTTGATCGGTAAACAGTGGGTAAAAACCTCTCGCGTTTCATTAAAAAGAATTTAACAAAATATATAACAAAAAATAAGGCTTATGAAATTCAGATCCCAATAGGCTGGGTTCTGGAACTCATACAGCCCAACCAACAACAAAAATACAACGAAATCTAGTCCTACTGATCGGCCGCCCCCTGCCAGAGTAAATTTCTCGTGTCAATTTGGGCGCACTCTCTCACTCAGTCTGTAACCCCTGTTTTCATTAATACGTAATTTTCAAGTATTTTTATGTATTTTAAATCATTAGTATTTTGTAAGTATTTTCTCCTAATTAATTTATTATTATTCAAACTATTTTACAAATTATTTGATTGCTTAATATTTACTTCAAAGCCTAACTGTTTAACTATGTTAAAAGCCCATTTTGTATTTTAATTTTATTATTTGATAATCTAAAATCCAATTGTTTATCCTAAGGCCCAAAATTGTATTTGATTTTATTAAATTAATCCAAAGCCCAAACTTGTATTTTGAACTTATTTATTTAATTAATTAATCTAAGCCCTATTGTTTAGCCCAATATCTAAATTACTTTATTTAATATTCCAAACCCATTATTATAGCCCAAGCCCACTAAACCCAGAACCTATATGCTTGTACAGATTAATCCTACATCTATCCCTATAGAATTCCTTCCCGTATTCCCCACTCTTCAAACCCGTTCTCCAACTTCCCCCACCTTGCCAGCACTTCTCCATACTCCTCGTAACTACCCCACTCCCTTTTGAATTTTTTCCCAAAATGACCCTCTTTTTGAAAGTTTTTTCAGAACTGACCTGTTTTTTTTTAAATTCCATAAACGACCCACTCGCTTTTTGAAAAAGCGAGTTTGGTTAAAAATAACTCGCTTTTTCAGAAAGCAAGTGTTAAACTTTTAATTTTCGAAAGGTTAGACTCGCTTTTTGAAAAAGCGAGTTATTTTTAACTAAACTCGTTTTTTCAAAAAGCACGCTTGGTTATTTTGATAAATATTTTCGAAAGTGGGTCAGTTTTGTAAATACTTTTAGAAAGTGAGTTAGTTTGGTAAATAATTTCAGCAAGTGGGTCAGTTTGATAATAAATTCTTTCTATTTCACATTGTCACTTCATCTTCTTTAGACTACTATATATGAAATCATTTCTTCAGACTACTATATATGAAATCGTTTGTCAGGACTTTCTATATCACATTATCACTTCATCTTCTTTGGTAATGATTTTATAAAGTTAGTAGCTGTTTAGCAGTAGTCGAGAATATACATAACTTGACATTATTTCAGTATACATATAATTATACAAAACACATCAATTATATGTATACTGAAATAATGTCAAGTTATGTATATTCTCGACTACTGCTAAACAGCTACTAACTTTATAAAATCATTACCAAAGAAGATGAAGTGATAATGTGATATAGAAAGTCCTGACAAACGATTTCATATATAGTAGTCTGAAGAAATGATTTCATATATAGTAGTCTAAAGAAGATGAAGTGACAATGTGATATAGAAAGAATTTATTATCAAACTGACCCACTTGCTGAAATTATTTACCAAACTAACTCACTTTCTAAAAGTATTTACAAAACTGACCCACTTTCGAAAATATTTATCAAAATAACCAAGCGTGCTTTTTGAAAAAACGAGTTTAGTTAAAAATAACTCGCTTTTTCAAAAAGCGAGTCTAACCTTTCGAAAATTAAAAGTTTAACACTCGCTTTCTGAAAAAGCGAGTTATTTTTAACCAAACTCGCTTTTTCAAAAAGCGAGTGGGTCGTTTATGGAATTTTAAAAAAAAACAGGTCAGTTCTGGAAAAACTTTCAAAAAGAGGGTCATTTTGGGAAAAAATTCCTCCCTTTTCACCCCCCATTATTTTATTATTATATTAAACCTTCTCCCCGTTTCATTCTCTCCCCCAATCTCTTCCTCTTCTCTGTTCCTCAACAAAACCAGGGAAACCAAACAAAACAAACTCAAAAGAACCCAACTCTCCTTCTTCCTCCATCTCCTTCGCCCTCGTCTCCGACAGCACGCAGACCACCGCGCCTCCTCCGCTCATCTCGTCGACCCACCGCTGCTCTCCGCCTTCTCCCCTGTCGGCTTCCCCGCTCGCCTCCTCCACAGGAGTGCTGTCCCGTCTCCGACAGCAACATCACGCCCCCCTCGTCGACTCGTCTTCTCGCTCGCCTCCACCATCATCCCTGGGCACCATCCCCCCCGTCGCCTTTCCCCTTCGCTCGAAGCTCTGTCTGAGGCCATCGCCGACCAGTCTCGAGCGCCTCCGCCATTGTAGCCGCTCGAATCTCCACGCCAACATCGCCGCTGGAGCTCACCATTATTGCTGCTCATCTCCACCTCGCCAACCGTCGCCATCCCCCACCTCGCTGAGCACTGCGCCTCCGCCGAAGACCACAGCTTCCCCTCGTCGTTCACTCCTCCAGTCGACACCATCACCATCGTCGACAGCCACTCCTCGTCATCAACGACATCGCACTGCTGCTTTCCTCCACCGCTCAGCCCCACCATTGAAGCCCCGACCTCGAACACCGCGAGCCACACTGCAGAGAACCGCCCCTACCTCCTCGCCATGGCCTCCTCCATGCCGCTCGTCTTCTTCCGCTCGAGCTCCAATCGCGCCGCCAGTCGACCAGCCCTGTCGTATGCCTCACCGCCCTGATCCCCTGCGACTTCGACCCCGAGCTCCTCTGTTCTTGGGTTCAGCCAAACATAGCTTTTTAGCCGGAGTTGTGTCATCGTGTCGCTTCCCGACCGTGGTCACAACGCCGCAGTCGCCACACGTCGCCGCCGCTGTCCCCGAGTGCCACGCTGGTCGTCGCCAGCTTCGTGTCGCCGCTCTCCCTCTCTCTCTGTTCGTCGAAGAAGTGAACGAAGAAGAAGAAGACGTTCGTTTGGCGGGATTGAATCTCAGGCGTTCGATCACTTCAAGATCCGTGCCCCCCTGATTGCTGTTCCGTGTTATGCCCACAGCGAATCCCACTCGCTGTTTCCTGTTCGGCTCGGATCCGTTGCGCGGACAGATTCCATTGGCTATCGTTTGGCTGTTTGCTGTTCTACTCACGCCAGATCCCAGCTGCTGTTTTGCTGTTTTGGGTTGATCCAGTGTGGGAATAGCTCCTTGTTGCTGTTGCTTTTGGAGTTTCTACGTACGTACTTTGCACGTGCCTCTTGGGATTGTTCCCCGGGATACTGATCCCGTTATTCTTAATTATTCGAATCTACTACTACAAAAAGGCAAGTCCATTGAACTAATCTTTTTATTCTAGTTCAAATTAATTGATCTCCTGCAAGTAGTTCCAAATTTATTTATCATAATTTTGCCTTGTGTCCCATCTCGTTAAGAGTATCGAAGGTTTACATGAGCTAACCCGACGTACTCTTGACCTCTTATAATTGTCCATTGACTCAAACCTAAGCCTATATAGATATAATCGATATGAATAAAATGAACATAATTGTGTACAAAGGAAATGAATGGTAATTGTATATATTGATGGAATGAGACAATCGTGATTGGATTAATGACTTCATAAATTGGATTGTACACAGAAAAGGACATTCTAATCGTTATATAACATTGTAATGTGTTCCATAATTTGTAGTAGCACATTAATTGCCACTTGAATGAAAATATATGTAATGACCTTTTATAATTCCTGCTGCATTGTCTGTCTTGTACTGAGGTTTCGACCCAGTTATAATTAGGAATCAGTTAAAATATAATATAAAGAGAATTGTTGTTTTAGATTTACTATTTCATGTTATTATTGTGTAATGTATCATATTGTTGCATCATTATCGTTCCCTTGACATCCTTATATACACTTGCATGGACATGAATGATTTAATAAAATACTAAACAAGCCGGGGTTATAAGGGTTGACCTAGTAGTGGGAAATCTCAGAAAATGTACTCGGTAAGACCTATATTGATATCGTATTGAAATGGAAAGAGAAGTAATGATTGTGAATGATTGATTGAGTAATTGGAAATTGATTGATTGCAAATGGTAATTGATTGTTATTGAAACCGAGTACACGCTCTGTAGACCCCACCACTATGTCTCAAACGTACACTGTTTTGCGTGCACCGAACCTGTGGTACGGCACACATGGGACACAGAAGTACGTGCACTAGATAGGAGAAATGACACTCTAATGGACATAAACTGACATATATATATTTGATAAAGACCATTGCTATTAGTACCATTACTGATCTTGCAAATTTGATCTTGATTCATATTTCTTCATGTACCCCGTTTTCTTTACTCTCTGTTTTTACTACTTGCTGTCCATACTTGCTTTAAGAACAAATTATTCTTTCTTTTTAGATGAACAAATACAGGTGAGCCAGAGAAATTACCCGAAGGCATTGATGAGCAGTTCTTCTACAATTGGAGCATGAACCTCTCGAGTTATTTAGTAAGTCCTTGTATTTCAGATTGGTTATTGATTTTTCTTCTCGTTTATGTGATTATTATGTTTCTGCGTGGTTGTGATTAAATTTTCTTATATTGTTGAATTAAGACTGGTACAGCTTATGGATGATATGAGTTGGCATACTTATATCATTCGCTGGGCCTCAGTTACGTGCCTGTGTTCCTGTATTCCGGAAAGCGGGATGTGACACAGTCCCTCACTTAAACACCGTTTATCCTCTCCAACTATCGTACGCTCTTCCACGTCGCCCCCAGCAGTGACCCAAACAACAAGTCTAAGCACCATATTAGAGCACAGCAGGTACTCCGCCAATCTGACAACTCTATGTCAAGATTGAGTCCTCGTTTTCATCCACTCGCTTCACCCTCGATGGCTCTCACCGCAACCTCGCAATGCGGCTAGATGTCGCACCTAACCCCCGCGAGCCCTCTGACATGAAAGAAACCAAAGGCATCCCTCTCTTTGACCAACCAAGGTGAAAGTAGAGACCAAACTATAAATTTGTCTGACAGCCGACGCCCACATCAGCTAGGGTACATTTCATTACTAATTGTGAATCGGTTGTAATTTGGATATTAGGGACAAGTTTGCATCTTAGAAGCTCCTCACCGTTCACTCGAATTTCAAAACTCGACTTGAAATTCAAATCTCCCCCCTACGACATGACTTCCCATATCAAAATTGATTTTCCAAACCAAAATTTGAAATTCGAAAATCTCCCTCCCTCTACTCTCTCACCGATCTCCCCCACATGCCTCCACGGCAGATTGACTACCCCAAGTTCTCTGATGCCACCTGACGTCGTTGCTTGGCAGCACTCCCAATGCAAGCCCCGACGCAACCAACTCGAGCCTCGACTGTGAGAGCGTCGCCATTCCCGATATCGCCAACGCTATTCAGCAACTCCCACACCCATGACCAAGATCGGCCCTGCCAAATGTCGCCTCCAGCACTGACCGAGCTCCGGCCGATCTTCCCCAGCACCGACCGTTGGCTCATCCCTACCACCCCCAATCGACGCCAGCGCTACCCTAGGCGCAGTCACACCTCCAATCATCGCCTACCCTGGGCGCGCCCTACTCCGACACTGGAGTTTACCCCCCACTAGTGGCAGCAACCATCAGACCTCTTCCATCCCGCCTTGTGGGAGAAGGCCATCACCCGATGAACCCTCAGCAGCCAAAGTAAGGATTTGGAGAGACAGGAAGAGGGTTAGAGATGATGAGATCTCGAAGAGAGAAGAAGAGAGGAAGAAGGGAGAGGGAGAGGGAGTGGGAGTGGGGGAGGGGGGCGGCGCAACCCTAGCAGCAGCCCCCCCAAACCCAGATCTAGAATTTGTGTTTTTAGTTTTTTGGGTTTTGAGGGAGAGCTTCTCTCTCCAGAATTTCTAGAGAGGGAAGCTAAAAAAATTCGCGTACGTATTGTCATTATTGAAATTATGGATAGTTGTTTAACACATCAGAACAAAATTCAGCTTCAAGAGTTGCATCATGTTGTAGCGTTCAGGATTCTGATAGTCGTATAATGCAACAAAGTTTAACCCGATGAATGGCCATTCGAGACTTTGTATCAGATAAATATCTCTAACCAGCTCTAATGTATAACAATCGCAAAAAACTAGTTTTAACATATATCGAAAAAAAATCAAAAAAGAAAATGGCTGAATCCAAGGTTAATTTTCCAGTTTTGTCTCATTCTTCTGGGCCTAGTTCTAACTGGCGCTACAAGCCCAGTCTCGAGAAGGTTCCTGGTCGCTATACATCTTCCCCCTCCCACCCATTTCTTACCCCTATCACTTCATCGTCCTTTCCTCTTCTATCTTATTCTCACCGCTCTTCGATCTCCTGCTACCGGTGTCTACAACCTGGGCATTTGAAGAAAGATTGCTCCTTCAAGATGAAATGTCTTTTTTGCCTCAAGTCAGGCCACACGCGATATTGCTGTTTCTCTCTTCAGGAATTGCTGGGTCTCACTCTCGGTGGTCCTATTTTGGATCCTGTCCTAGCCACTCTTGACTTCCCCGCTCTGCAGCCCAAGTTGGTGGTAGACAAGGAAGTCAAATCCAAGAAGCAGAAAGTGTCTTCTAGGTCTCCTCTTCTCCTTACTCCCCCCATAGCTCATCGCCTTCTAGATAGCACTCCTCCCCCTCCTCCGGCACTCACTGTTTCTCAGGTCTCCTCCTCCAAACCGTTAGTCACTCTTGTGTTCATCCCGAGCACGGAATTGACTGATAGGCTTAAGTTCTTCGACACTTATGGTGCCATATCTTTCCATGGAGGTTCCATTCCTCTCTTCACCTTAAACTCTTTACTCAGTAGTTCTTGCAATGTTAAAGATTGGGATTGGATTCTCAGCACTTGCTCCAACGGGGACGTGGTTATCAGATGCCCCTCTCCCAAAATTCTCGATGAGTTGATCAACCACTCGTCGCTCTCTATCGGCTCTATCACTCTGTCCACCTGTAAATGGGTTGAGTACAGTCCCCCTTCTCGGGAGAGCACTGCTGAGTCCACCAGGGTTACTCTATTAGGCCTCCCACCCTTCTATGGATCTTTGAGATTGGTTGGTGAAATGTCAAAATGTATCGGTGAAATTGTTAGTATCTCCTCATCGTCGAAGCTAGCTTCGGGTACTCTTCAGGTGGAAACGACTTATCGATGCCCTAAGATGTCCGACAGGATTCAAGCCTACTGTCTGAAAGATGGATCCACTTCTTTCCCTGTCTCCGTGTAATATCATGACTCGGATTATCTGAGCGGATCCTTTCCTCCCCCTCCCATTGTTATCCCTAAGCCCGCACTGCAACCCTCTACCACATCTTCTCCTTTCCATCCTGGTTCTTCTTCCCTGCCCAAAACAGACTCGTCTGCGTTGAAAGGTTCTCTAAAACCCCATGTCAGTAAAAAGTACTCGACGCCTAGCAAGTTCTTTAATTCTACCGACATCAAGAAGATTTCTCCATCGAAAGCTCCAAATCTTGTTTGGATCAATCCTGAAATCTCGGGTCTTCAATCTGGGAAGGGATCGGCTCCGACCGATTCCTCGTCAGCTGCCCTTCCCCCTATTCCCTCCCTCCAGGTCTACCGAAGACACTTATTGAAGAGAAGATCCGCATTGCTCTTCCCTCCTCCCCCTCCCCTCCCAATCCCTCTCCTCCCGTCACTGTCTCGTCATGGCTGGCCTGGGAAGTCAATCCCCTCTTCATTTCTGACTGGGACAAGTTTCAAAAGCAAGCTCACTTCCCTAGCTTGACCAATGCGATGCCTATCCTTTCCCCCATCAAAGTCAATAAGTCTCAAGCTCTTAAAGATGAGGGTTGGATTGAGGAAGACAACTTGCTTGGAGAAGAAGAAGCAGAGCTTCACTTAGAGCAATCTCTCAAGCAGGTATACTCTAAAGGTTACTCCTTTGTTTCCTTTCATTGTGAATTTTCTATCTATCCATGTTTTCAAGTGTTTTCTGCAATTTTTGGCATTTTACCGTCTTTTCCTATGCGGATTTACCACTCACCCTCGGTAGGGTTTAAGAATTTCTATTGGACCTCTCCTAACTTAGCGTCATTGGGTGAGGCACATTCGAAGGTTACGCCTTATGAATCGTGCTCCACACTCACTCGTTGTCCATTCTCGCTAAGGCAGGAGGTGGCTGATCAACCTTCCCCCTCTTCTAACATTCTTACTTATCAACTATTTCCGAATCTCGACTCTGTCGATAAGAAAATGTCTTCCCCTCCTTCCAAGGTTGATAGGAGCTCCATCATTAGACAATCCTCTCGGGGTAAGCTTCCAAACCGCATCATCAGATCTAGTGCCCGCCTCAGGGCTAAAATCCCTGGCCGGGGAGATCCCGCATATTCTCTTGACCTTTCTCCTCCCAAACCAAATTCTCAGCTCCCGCAATTAGGTTCCATCTTCCTTCCACAGTTTGATACCTTATCCAATGGAGACATGATCTCTCTTGCCCAAGAAATGGGCTTTTGTTGAGGCTCGAACTCTTTGTCTGTGCTCTATTCCATCAGGCAGAAAGAACGTATTAGAGTTCAGGAGTATAGAGGTTTTAAGGATTAGCATCTCTTGGAACATTAGGGGCCTCAACTGCCCCATTAAAAAGAGGGCGGTGTACCAATTAATTTCCTCCTCTCATTGTGACCTGATTTCTATCCAAGAATCGAAAATCGACTCTCCCTGCCCTCTCACCTATCGTACTATAGGTGGTCCCATTATCTCTAAATGGATCTCTTTAGATGTGATAGGCACTAGAGGTGGTATCATTCTCGGATTCAAGGAGTCGGTCTTCTCCCTTGTAGCGGTTCGACGCCTTAACTTTTTCCTTATCGTCCAACTGCACTGGACAGCCCTCAATTGCACCATTTCGGTGATTTCTGTTTATGGTCCTTCCACGTCAGATAGGCATCCCCAATTCTGAAATGAATTCCTTTCTCTTCACAATTACACAGATAGTCTTTGTTTCTTCTGTGGGGACTTTAACGTCACCAGATTTGCCTCCGAATGATCGACTGCATCTTATTCTGACATCCACTCCATCAGCTTTAACGATTGCATCTGTCACCTGCAACTGACCGATCTTCCGCTGAACGGAAGATCATTCACCTGGTCTAACCTTCGTCAGGCACCAACGATGGCCAAACTCGACAGATTCCTTGTTTTCCATAACTGGATTTCCCAGTTCCACAACTCCTTCACCAAGGCACTTCCTAATCCTTCTTCTGACCACGTTCCTATCGCTCTCTACTCTAACTTCCCTTTTTCTCATCACCACATGTTCAGATTTGAAAAATTCTCCCTGCAAGACCAACTCTTCGTTAATCTTGTTGTGGAATGTCTTTCTGCCATTATAGGCTCCTCTGGTCTAGGCAACATCCTTCTCAAACTTCACGCTATTAAATTTGGTTGCAAAACCTGGCATCTCGAAAGACAGAACAACACTACTTTCCTGAAAAACTTTCTATTAGGCTCCCTTGAATCCATTGATAGACTGGAGGAACAGGGTCCTTTATCGGATTCCCTTCATTCCGAACGGCTATCGTGCAAGCGTGATTATTCCGACATTCTTCTTCAGGACCATATTAAATGGGATCAAAGAGCTAGGAACAAATGGTTAAAAGAAGGTGACGGCAACACCGCTTTTTCCCATAACTTCGCGTCGCATAGGCAACGTTGTAACAGGATCTCATCGATTGTTCACAACGGGAGCGACCTTTCCTCCGATCAAGAGATTCATGGTTCTTTCCTCTCTTTTTATAAAAATCTGATTGGATCCCACAATCTGCCTTCGATAGGCCTTGATTGGGATCTCCTTTACGGGACTCAGTCGCAAGATTTATCTTCCCTAGAAGCTTCTTTCTCTTTGGATGAGATCAAATCGGCGGTTTTCGCCTTAAAAAGTGACTCGGCGCCTGGACCGGATGGTTTCCCCACATTTTTCTTCCAAAAGTTCTGGCATTGGCTTAAAGATGATCTTCTCCGTTTGTTTTCGGACCTTCATCGGGGAACCTTTTCCTTTGACTGTATTAACTATGCCCATATTATGCTCATCCCAAAAATGGTGGGAGCGCACTCAGTGACCAACTTTCGGCCTATTAGCCTTATCAATACCTCCTTCAAAATTATTATGAAAGTCCTGTCAGCAAGGCTTAGGGCAGTTTTATCCCCCCTTATAAATCCGGGCCAATCAGGTTTCATCAAGGACAGATTTATCCTTGACAGCGTAGTGTCAGCCCAAGAAATTATCTCTCATTGTCACAATTCCAACTCCGAAGGCATCCTTCTCAAACTTGATTTCCGAAAAGCTTATGATAACGTTAGCTGGGACTTCCTGTTAGATATCCTGATTAATCGGGGTTTCGGTCCCAAGTGGATCACCTGGATTAAATCCAGCCTATTCTCTGGTACCTCTTCTATTATTATTAACGGTACTGAGGGCCACAAATTCAAAATTAAATGTGGCCTCCGCCAAGGTGACCCTCTCTCGCCCCTTTTGTTTTCCCTAGTTGCAGATGTCTTTAGTAAACTTCTTCGCAACACTTGGGAAGCGCAAGTCATTCAGGGGCTAGGTAGTGCCAACCAGTTTGATGGGGTTCTTAACCTGCATTATGCTGATGATACGATCATTTTCGCCAAACCGAACCCTCACTCTCTTCGTAACCTAAAATTGCTCCTTTACTGTTTTGAGCTAGCATCGGGTCTCTCAATCAACTTTCAGAAATCTTCGGTCCTCTGGTTGGGTGGCTCTCCCAACCGGCAGATCGAAGTCGCCAATTTCTTTAACTGTCCTATAGCCACTTTCCCCATCACTTATTTGGGTATTTTCCTCCGATGGGGTAAACTGCATAAATCTGACTGGATGCCCATGGTGGATAAGGTTAAATCCAAGCTCAGTGTTTGGTCTGGAAAGTTCCTATCCCGTGGTGGACGTCTAATCCTCCTTAACTCGGTTCTATTTTCGATCCCGCTATATATGATGTCCTTCTATTATATCCCGTTTTGGGTTATAAAGAGGATAAACCAAATTAGAAGCAATTTTTATGGTCAGGATTATCCAATTTCAAGCCCAGATCGCATCTTAGCAACTGGCAATTAGTTTGCTCGTCTAAAGCGGCTGGGGGGCTCGGGATATTGAACCCCAGGCACCACAATATCGCTTTATTGGGCAAATGGCTCTGGAGGTTTTTAAAATTCGATCACTTACCCTGGATCCAAAGCATTAAGGCTTACTGCTTTCCTTTTCAATAATGGTGGGATTTTTTCCAGCCTATTCCTCGCAACGCTTCTCCATTCTGGAAAGGGGTTTGGAAAGCATCCGCTGCCTTCCAATGCAGCATTGTCCATGATTGTTGTGAAGGATCCAAAACCAGATTCTGGACTGATCTCTGGATTGGTAACACTAAGCTTGCATCCTCTTTCCCTTCTCTCTATCAATTGGCATTATATCCCCGGGCCACTGTTGCAGACTCCTTCACCCTCCAAAACTCTCAAAGAAAATGGATCATCCCGTTTTTGACCAACCTTTCGTCGCATCTTGGCTCTGGGATTAGCAATCTCCGCTCCTCCCTTAACAATTCTAAGGGGCATCCAAAAGATGACTTCTCTTGGCGGTGGAATTCGGCGGGGGTGTTCTCGGTTAAATCATTTTATCAATTTCTTAACTTTCGAGGTGCCCTCTCCCCTTTTGCCAATGTCATTTGGAACACTTGTGCCCCTCTAAAGGTTAAAATCACCTCCTGGCTCGCTCTTAACAACAAATTACTCACCGTAGAGATCCTCAACAAAAGGAATTTAGCATGGGGGCAGATGTGCCCACTCTGCTCGAGTTCGTTCGAATATGCTAATCACCTGTTTGTTGGATGCGACTTCATTCGCCCCCTTTGGAAAATTAGTTCTCTCGCTTGGGAAATAAATCCTATTCCTCTCAACCTCTCCTCAGTTTACTTTATTCTTCCTTCGAACTATAAGTACCGGAACTCATGGAACCTTTCGATGCAAATCATTATATGGATCACGTGGGCGGAAAGGAACAATAGAATCTTCAGGCATCGCAGTTCTCCTATTAGTTCTTTAATTGATGACTTTTTATTTTTGTTTAAATTCTGGTCTTCTACGCTGAATACCGTAGCAAGAGCCTCTCTCTACGGTCGAAGACTAGATGATTCTTTACTTTTTCTCTGCAACCTTAATGATTTTTAATTCCTTATATTTCTGTACTTATTGTCCTTACCTTTCGCATTGTTTCACTGGGTTGATGCTGGTTTGGGGTAGCTATTTTGCTTGCTGCTTTTGACGCACATAAGGGCTTGTACTATGCCTGTGCAGGATGTTTTGGTGGTTCTGTAGTTGGTTTTTCTTTTTTTTCTTTTTTTTCTTTTCTTCTCTTCCTCCTGAACCCTTATTTTCATCTCTTTATGTTGTTGGTTTATCAGTGGCTTGGTGCGGTGCAGGGGTTTATCCTTGTTTCCCTGATGGTGGAACCATTCTTATGGCCTGACGCTTTCTGGCCCGTTCCATCTGCTTGTTTCTCCAATGCTGAATGTGTGATGGATGTTTATTTGTGGTGGTTGTTGTTTGGGTCTTGAACCTCTGTAGTCATTGGCAATTCGATGTTTGCCTTCTTCCTTTTTTTTCTTTTTCTTTTTTTTGCTCTTCTCATTTGATGTTGATGTGGTGGGTGGACTCATCTTAGATTTCTGCTCCTTTTATTTATTGGTGAGTTCTTGGTCTCTCTGAGGCCGGGCGAGTTCTTGATCGCGCCCTTGATGTTTTTTCCGATGCTGGCTTTGGTCTGGTTGTTGTTTTCGTTTTTCCTGATGGAGCTTGCCTCCATGAATATGGTGTCTATCTGAATCTTACTTGCGCGTTTGCATCCATGATTATGGGTCCTGACCCCGACTTTCTCTTTTTTCTCCACTTGATCATTGTATATTCTCATTTTATTGGTTTCGCACTTTGGCTGATGATCTTATATTTGGAGGGGACTTGGCCCCCTATCTGAGGCAAGTACAGAGTTGTTGTCATCATTTGGGTGTCTTTTGATCTCCTGCCTCTTTCGGCCTATTCGGCTCTCGATCTCAGCCAGGCATCAGGATGCTTGTCGGCAAGATCTAGTGTAGCTTCGCCTTCCTCGCTCCATCTCCTGCAGCACTGGAGGATGATGGTCTTCATTTGCCTTCAGCTATGTATCGCTCTGTCTTGAGTCTCGTCCTCGCCCATTTGGAGGTTAGGAAGGGGCTCGGATCTCTCGCGGGGAGCTTTTCGTCTCGCGGTGTCCCCTTTTTCCTGCCTCTCTCACTGTTGCGCCTTAGGATCGCTAGCTGAGAGTAGTGCTCTTATTCCTTGTTTGAATTGTTTTTGTTTAATTTTGTAGCTTAGCTTGTATCTGTTTTGTTTTACATCTTGTAAAGCCGTTGATTGTACTGCACGTTGGATTTCAATATATTTTTTGGTATGGCTGGAGTCGTAAGGCTCTATCCGATTCATCAAAAAAACATATATTGTTCAGTATTTGTATTTTGTAGTTAGAACAACTCATTCTACAAAACTCTGCGTTTGCAGGAGCATGAATATGTGAGAATTGCCACAATAACTAGATTTTTTTTTATATTTAATATATGCCACTTTTCTAAACTATTTACAAAAAGATGACATTTGCCAAAATATTTGCAGTTAGAGACTCAACAACTAAACTCGTAGTTCCCAACGGCGAGCTTAGTTATTTTGTGCTCGCCGTTGGAAACGGCAGGCCTAGTTTTAATTTTTTTTGGAGAAACTCGTCATTTCCAACGACAAGTTTAGTTCAAAATTATCAAACACAACTCGCCGTTCCCAACAACGAGGTTCTTTATACTAGACACGTTGTTGGGAACGGCAAGGTTATATGATATTTCACAAAAAGTGAAACACTCAGTTGAACATTGTGATTTTTTGAAAAAACTCTATTGCACCATCTATGAAATATTATATAACCTCGTCGTTCCCAACAACGAGTCTAGTATAAAGAACCTTGTCATTGAGAACGGCGAGTCTTATTCAAAAGTTTTGAACTAAACTCGAGGTTGGGAACAAGAAGTTTCTCAAAAAATTTAGCACTGGACTCACTGTTCCCGACTGCGAGTACAGAATAACTAAGCTTGCCATTGGAAACGATAAATTTAGTTGTTGAGTACCCAAGCGCAAATACTTTGACAACTATTATCCTTTTACAAATAGTTTTGAAAAAGGACATAATTTTTTAAAAAAATCCAATAACTCTTTGCGGATAAAAAAAAGCTCAAAATATCTCTAATATTATAATGGAAGAGTTAGAATTGTCGTTTGTATACAACCCAACACAAGCATCGCCCATTCCTCTAATCGCTAATCTCTAATCTCTAATATTATAATGAGTTGGATTTGGACTTTGTATATAACCCAACACGAGCATTGCCATGCATAACTAATATAAAGAACTCATTTTCAAGGTCAGATTTCATCGGAATTTTTACCTTTTAAAAAATATATTTATTAAGACGTGTATCGCACTATTTACTGATAACTAATAATGTGATTGTTGAACGTACACAATGTTGTATTATTACAACAATTTGAGATGCCATGCAAAAGAAGTAAAATACACATTCGGGGGGCCATGATTCACCCAATAAGGACGTTGTATTGGCCTGTTTAATCATACAAAAGTGCATTCAATTGGACGAAAAAACCCGAACAATCCTTCCCTTTTCCAAGACTGAATACTAAACAGCTTACAACATGTGGTGGTATAGATGCATATTGAGCATGCACTTGAAGGACGAGCAGGTAACTTAAGTTCACCAAATCACCTGGAAGGAAGAATCAAAAAGCATCATCTTGCAAATGCATTAATCGGATCCTGAATCAGATGGCAGGCGCAAATCAGTGTTAACATACATAGGCAGTAGTTGATGTGGTACAAGAAAAAATCACTATACCTTATACGACATGCCTTAAAGCTTTGATTTAGGAACTTCATTGTTCGACTTCACTTTCCTAATAAGGGATTCTTGAGTTAATGATACAACAAGCTGGACAAGAACAAACACGATTGAGAATACTTAGATGGAGCATTAATTTTCAGGGGAAACCCAGAATCAACTAAATTACCTCGCCTTTCCTGTTAAACATGCGGCCAGTATTGAATCCACGACCCCCATAAGCAACAGTGCTTTCTATCTAAAGAACATGAGACAATACATGAGTGAGACAAAACCTTATTGCATCATGTAAATCTCCAAGTATAGGATATATATAATCAGGCTAGGTCGATGACACACAGAGAGAGGCGCCCAGGCAGACAGGAACACATGTACAGACGCATTCACACACACATTGACCAAAAATAAATAAATAAAAGCACATATATCCCTTATTCATATAGCAACCAGTCATCAGCTCTGGCAGGCATGTGGAATCACATCCTTGAAACAAAATGAGAACAAAATGGTCATTAAGCAAAGATAAAAAGATTAGGAATCATTGGTGCAATGTAGACATGAGTCCGTTTTGACTCCTCTTCTCTCCTATACAGGTAAAATCATCCAAAGACGCATGATTTTTCATTTGTGAACTTGTATATGTAGACTAAAGTAAACGGAGTGGATCATCCAAATTAATGGTGTATCATATACTTGTAGGTTGGCATAATTAACTTGATTATGCCCTTGAAGTAAATAGCCTCTCCTTGCGTGTATCTATTAAAGAAATCTCAACTATTTAAGTTTATCATGTAATTAAACTATTTGGTTTTATTTTGAACTTCTACTGATGTATTATTGATCAGTTTAATGAATGATAGGGACATTCCAAAAGCAGAGAATGCAAATTGATTAAATCACATTACTACTTGATACTGTTTATAACTCATTGATTATTGGGAGAGGTAGCATCTGCAGTCGTGGGCTAAATACCCAAATTTTGGAAAAATCTCGAAAAAAAGAGCTGCAGTCGTCGTCCAAATTTGTAAAATTTGGGTGTACGATGAATAGTGCCTTGCCAAATATAGCAGACGATTTGGCAAAATGCAAAATATAGCTAACGACCAATTTTTTTTCGTCCGTCAGTAGAGACGAAAGATAAAATTTCGTCAATTAGGGGAGACGTACAAAAAGTGATGTAGGACGATGGATTAAACCCCGTTTGAAAAAGAAAAAAAATAAATTAAAAAAAAAATGTCAGAGACGAAGCATTATACATCGTCAATTCTATTCCGCTAGATGCCAAAATTTTAGGACGGTAGATTAACTACCGTCCCAGGCCTGTTTCCATTTTTTTTTTTTTTTTTGGTCTTTTAGTGCTTTAAAAAAAAAAAAATTAAATTTGGGACGAGAGATAATCGATCGTCCGGCCATATTTTAGCTTTCAACGACTGCAGCCATATTTTCTATTTCCAAAAGCCAAATACCCAAAATTTAACTTAGAACAACTACAGATGCTCAAGTTCAGGAGAATGCAGGCCTACACAATATAGTAATAAACTCTAGCTCAAGAGCTTGTTAGAAAAAGTTAGTTTTTATCAACCCATCAAACAGATTCAGTAAAAATATCTGAATATTATAGCATAGATGCCCTTTTTTTTTTTTTTGTGAGAATAAGGTGACCTAGTCACCATTTCATTAATTCTTTTGTCTGGCAAAAGGTAGGATTATCCTGCCTCACAGAAAATATATAGATTGATAAGAAAAGTTGTAAGACGGTTACAAAAAAACCACTGTAGGAGGTTCAATCAAGCAATGGGTGAGTTATGGTTCGAGATGGCATGCCGTTGAGTCGTAGAGAGGGCATTAGACTATTGTCGTGCACCTCTACTAGCCCCAAAGACATGATATCATCCCCCTTTCTCACACTAATCACAGCCCTTAACAAAAAAAAACCTCTTTCAGTCGGAAAAGTAGAGCATATAGTGCTAAAAACAGAGTTTAACAGAAATAACGGACCAATAGTGTCCCACAAAATATATAAACAGAAACAAAGATGTCATCCTTGATCAACTTGGGGAATTGCCTGCACTGCCACCACTTCTTGGCTTCATTAGATCACTGTCACCTGTGCCCCTGAGTTCCTCAAGTATCTTGGCTTTCTTCTTCGACTCTCCGCTTGAATCTAGCCAATATGAGAACAAAAATTTTGCATTCTGACTAGCTTATCCACATTAGTAAGCTCACTGTAAAAGATTCTATCATTCCTAGCATGCCATATACTCCAACAAATAGCTATTGTAACCAAATACCATGAGTGCGTGAATTTGTGCTTGTTGTAATCAAAACACCAATATGTGAAGCATTCACTAATAGAAGACGGAAGATTAGTGATGTGGAAGCTTTGTGTGAAATGCAGCCAGGATTGAGCAGCCAATGGGCACTCGAAGAAAATATGATAGGTGGTTTCAATCTGACATGCACAGGATGTGTATGTTAGATAACCATCCCAACCTCTAGAATGCAACCTATCTTTGGAATTTAGTTTCTTCCGACTCAGCATCCAAATGAATATTTTGCATTTAAGGGGTGCACAATTCTGCCAGCAAGCTCGATAGAAAGGAGAGATAAGGCCAGAAATGCTGTAGAAATCATAGGCAAATTTCACAGTGTAGCTCCCTGTGCTAGAGTGATTCCAGCATGCAATATCTGAGTAAGGGGATGGCTGGATGTTAGAAAGTAATTGCAGTAGTTTTCTCTTTTCAATGAGGATGGTGGTAGAAGAAGAGGTATAGATGCTAGGTCTCCAAGTCCAGATGCCTTTGTCTATGGTGCCGTGGGAGCGCAGCGAAGCTTCTTTGTTCCATGTAGCTTCAAATAAAGTTGGGAATAAGGTGACAATGTTGTTACCCTCTATCCATTTAGAAGTCCAAAAACCAAGCCTAGATCCATCACCAAGTTGCCAAGTGATGCCGTGTTCAAATTGCTCTTTCAGCTTGAATACATTCTTCAAAAAATCTGAGGCCTGGGTCTTGCAGATGAAGTCATTTGTTGTGTTATTAAAGTAGAGGGACTTGAGGGTTGGGGTGCAAAGAGAATCTTCAGTAAAGATTTTCCACCACCATTTCATGAGAAGTGCATTGTTGAATTGGTTGAGGTCCAAGACCCCAAGTCCTCCCTGCTTTTTTGGTTGATCGATATGCTTCCAACTTGTGCAAGAGACCCCCGTTGCCTTGGTATCTCCCCCTACCTAGAAGAATCTACTCCTGATTTGATCAATTCTGGTTATAACCCACTGGGGCAGTTTAAAGAATGAGACGAAGTAAGTTGGCAAGGCACTAAGAACAGAGTTGATAAGAATGAGCCCCCCCTAGATAAGAGACGACATTTCCACGTGGACAATCTCCTCTCAATTTTAAGAATAAGAGGTTGCCAGTCCCTCTTCTTCAGCCTGCCTGTAGATAGTGGCATACCTAGATATCGGGTGGGTAGGGAGTCTTGTTTGCAGCCTAGGATGTGAGCAAATTAATGATGTTTGGCCTGAGAGTGCCCAAAGTAGAGGATAGAAGACTTTGAGAGGTTGATATGGAGGCCGGAGACGTTCGCAAAGAGATGCAAGAGCACTTTAAGGTGGAGCACGTCTTGCTCATCCCCTTTGTAGAAAATGAGTGTATCATCAGCAAATTGAAGAATGGAGAGGTGAGCTAAGGAGCCTCGGAGGTTTAGCTGAGAGAATGTGCCATTTTCTCTACCAGAGCGCAATATTTGGGCTAGTACATCAACAGCTAGGATGAATAGCATCGGAGATAGAGGATCACCTTGCTTGAGTCCCCTTCTAGAAACAATGGTCTTTCCTCCAATGCCATTGACCAAAACAAAGGATTTGGTTGAGTGAAGGATGGCTTTGATCCAAGAGCACCAGCGTAGACCAAATCCTCTAGCAGTTAGAAGCTGCTCCAAGAATTCCCTGCTAAGAGTATCAAAAGCCTTGCGAAAATCAATTTTAAGCATTAGAGTATTTGATTTCTTAGAACAGCACAAGTTGATTGCTTCGTGAGCCACAAGAAAGCAATCCACTGTAGATTTACCTTTGAGGAAGACACTTTGCGAAGAGGACACTAGGGTATGCAGAATGGGGCTCAACCTGTTTGCTAGAATTTTAGTGAAGATCTTCATGGAGCAATTGAGTAGGCTAATGGGGCGGTAGTCAGATACTGAGGAGGCACCTTCACATTTAGGAATGAGAACAATGGTGGAGTAATTGAGTCTGCTAATGTTAGCTTCACCATTTTGGATGGCCAGTAGCATGCAGCATAGGTCATCTTGGATAGTCTTCTAGTGTTGCTGATAAAAATGCATAGAGAAGTCATCGGGTCCCGATGCTTTGTCCCCATTCATGCTGAAGATTGCCTGCTTGATCTCTTCCTTACTGAAAGGGGATTCAAGCACAGATAGATCAGTAGTTGTGGGGGGATATAGAGAGGCCCATTCGACTCTGAAGTCTGGAGCTGAGCAGGTGCCACAAATTTCGTTGAAATTCTGTTCAAAACAAGATCGAATTGCGGACTGATCTATGATGAGGTCACAATTGTGAATAAGGGAGTAAATGAAGTACTTGCGTCACCTCCCATTAGCCATAGAGTGGAAGAATTTTGTGTTGGCATCACCTTCTTAGATCCAGGTGATTCTAGATCTTTGTCTCCAATAAGTGACTTCTGCTTGTACAAATTGTTGGTACTCTGTGTGGGCATCGGAGAGCTCAGCGGATTGGGAGGGGTTTAAAGCTTGAGAATCAGCTAGGATATCAAGGCTGTGAATAATCTCAAGGAGTGACTTTTTGCGATGCGGAATGTGGCCCAATTCCTCATTCCTCCATCGCCTAATCCTTCTCTTTAGAAGTACCAACTTCTTGGCAAATATGTCTACCTTTGAGCCTGTGCAGCTGAAGCTCGACCACCAAGTGAGGATGTTATGATTGAAGTTCTTGTGGGAGCCCCACACTTTCTCAAATTTGAAATAATGAACTTTGTTCTGAATTGCTTGGGAGTCAAGAATAATAGGGCAGTGATCGGAAGCAATGCGGGGGAGGGAATGCTGAATACAAGAGGGGGATAATTGATAAAATTGGTTGGAGATCAGGAATCTGTCCAATCGAGCAAATGAAGGATTATCTCTTAGGTTAGACCAGGTGAACTTCCGATCTGCTAGCGGAAGATCAATGAGCTGTAGTTGCTGAATCCAATTGCAGAAGTTTTTCATATCTCTACTAGAACCAGCACCTCTATTTCTTTCATGATTGGAAATAGTCACATTAAAGTCCCCACAGACAACCCAAGCATCACAATGCAGTCTTCTTCGATGTAAGATTTCATGAAAACAGAGCTCTCTGTCATCTAGTTAAAAGGAGGCATAGATGGAAGTTAAGGACCATTCAATACCAGATGACCTGATGCGGAAGGAAAGGGAAATTGAGAAAATGTCGATTGCACAGTAAAGGCAATCTAGGACATTGTCATTCCATCCAATTAGGATACCGCCACGACTATCAATATTATCTAGTGATCTCCAATTAGTGATTAAATTTCCTCCATTAAAAGCGAGTTTGCGGGAAGAAGGCTTAGATAACTTGGATTCTTGCAGGCATGCCACAATAATTTGAGCATTGCGAAGGCCATCTTTGATCAGGGCACATTTGGAGGGGTTGCCTAACCTATGAACATTCCAACTGCCAATCTTCATTGAAACAATCGAACACACAGCAAAAACAATAACAAGCTAGTGGGCCAATAATCTCAGGCAACTAGTTTAGCTGTTGCTGTTGATCTGGGGGATCAACTGCAACCACTGCAACTTGCTTGAGTTTATCGACTGAGTGTGGCCCAGCAGCCTCCACTCCTACAGATTCTGCTACCTCAATGATATCCTCGTTAGAAAGTAAAGCGAAAGGATTGCGACATGCATTGGTAACTGAAAGCATAGAAGAGGAGGTACCTTCAGATTTGCGGAGAGAAGCATCCTTAAGAGAGGATCGAAGGTGCTGCATAAATGGTCTAGCTGAAGAGACTTTAGAGGCAGATCTGCAGCGTTTGCGGTGCTTGCTAGTTCCTTCTTCAAAACCAGGGGGGCAGAGCCTGAGCAAGAGGAGGAGACATTATGGCGATACTTGGGATGAGGGATTTGGTCTTGAAGCTGGTGGCTTTTGCACCCCTAGTGTCTGAGCTGAATTGCAAGGGCTTTGGGGCCTCAAGTTTGGCAACGCGCTTGGCAACATCTGCCTCAAGCGCTGACTCCACTGCAGGTTGAATTTCCAGAAATAGGGACTGAGGAATATTGATGATCTTGCCTTTCCACTCCATCTGGCACACCTCTTCTTTAGGTAGGATATCATGCTAATTGGCTGAGCTGTCGGGGTGGGTTTGTGATGCACCTGTAGAAATTTCCAAATTTCCCTTCGGAGAATTTGATTGAATCTCGATGATTGGGGGAGCGTTGAAGACAAAGTTTGTGCCAGGATTTTCCTCAACTGGTTCCACTATTTGCTTAGAATGTTGGGGAGGGACCAGTTTTGAAACTTTCGCGCTCGAGTCTGCAATACCAGTAATATTCAAAAATTAATTTGCAAAAAGGGAAAGATTCTGAGGCTACGGGGAATGAGCCACGGATCCCCTAACTGATTGATCTACCTCCTGGATCCTCGCCTTTCCTTTTTGATCTCCGATAATTCCTTGATTTCCTTCCGGGATATGTAGGGGGTTGATTTTCACGTGTTTCTCTGCTGGAGCTTCCCTCCGACGCCAGAAGCTAGTGAACGAGCCAGTTCTCGATGAAAAAAGCTGCACTCTGCCGCTGGCAACATCATCAGATGGGATAGGGTCGTAGAGAATAAGCACAGACACCTCATGAATTTGTAGCTCCTTGGTCCATGGCACTCTATAGTGGATGAGGATGTTCTTCGGAATATGGCTTACATCTTCTACTTCGATGAGGATAAGGGCCTGATCACGGGAAACCACATTTTTCATGTCACCGCTCATAGTAACGAACTTGCCGAAGGGCTGAATGAGCTGCTCAATGGAACTCTGGTTCCAAATGTGGAAAGGCAACATAGGTGCATTAATCCAAATGCAGCTTGGCTTTGGCTTCATCTTGGCTTCTTACTCCATCGACCAAGGAGAGAAAGTGGCATTAAAGCCAGAGAATTGGAAGACATCGTCAGCAATCGCCATCATGGCCTCGTCCTCCGTTGGAAATTGAACGTGGAATACCCCATCGCTAACTCTCTTAACCACCCACCACCCTCCTTGGCGCTTCCATGCAAAATTTAAAGCGCTCTCAACAGTTGCCTAATCGGGGCAGGAGCGTGGGTTGATAAGATGGAGAAAAGCGCTCGCATGCAGTGCTGGAAGGGCGGAGGCTATTTTTGAGTTGTGGGTTACCTCGATGACCATGGATTCATGCCTGTTGAAGATCAGACAGTCGCGAACACGATGGCCGAACTTCCGGTAGTTGAAGCAGTGAATCCCACTTCTGCGACAGTCTGCCGCCAAATGGTCAGTGTCTCCGCATCGCATGCAGCGAGTTTCCTCTTTATTCCGGCGATTTTGGTGATGAGGTTTGATACAGTGACGGGGGTAGGGATTTGGGGGGAATGAGGGTTTAGGGAGAAGAGGGGGTTTTTTTGGTTGAGGAGGGAGAGGTAGATACTGCAGAGTGGGTGAGCGGTGAGTTCGAGGGGGATAATGATGAGGAGTAGGGACTATTATAACCTGAGCAAAAAAATTTCTCTTGTTCCAAGGTAGCCATGCACGCTCCTCTCTCCTCTCTCCTCTCTCATTTTTGGATTGTCACCATTTCATTAATGAAACGTTAAAGATGCCTTTTATGATCATTCAACCACTACAACCCCGCCTTTAGCCTCTAGTTTTCTTAAACTTTTTAAAGTGGGTTAGTCCCACTTCAAGATTCAAAAGGAAATACAGTCTTCTAAAATTGTTATTATTTAATTATTTTATTACAATTTTAAGTGTTAACTAACTTTTTGAATTATGAATAGCTTATTTGTGGAATTTCTTTGCTTTTATTTATTTACTTTTTTTTTTCTCTCCTTTTTTTTCAAGATTATTTTTTTTCCAAAAAGAGAAAAAAATCATGCTTTGCCATTAAAGCCCTTAACCCTAAAGCCTTGCCTTCCCGCTTGCTTTAAATTTTCTCTTTCCATAGCATCACATTGAACTGTGCACAGTATACACAACCGACAGACAATATCACATGAACAAAAAAAATCAGAAATTATCTACATGTTGCTAGTGTACCTTTGAGCAATATTGCACAAACTTATATAATATAATATAATATAAAATAATATAATATAATATAATATAATATGGTATAACCCGTGCAATACTACACATAACTTTTTTTAAAATAAGAAAATAATAAAACCTTTTTTTGAAAAAAACATCTAATAACTTCTATATAATAATGAAGATTCCAATTTCAATTTGGATGAAGTAAGAGTGTGGAGTTATCTCCTACATTTGCCCTTTTTTTTATTTTAAAAAGGAAAAATGAGAAAAATTGTAGTCAAAAGTGGTTTAGCATAATATATTGTATAGATTCTAAAATTTTAATTATTTTTCAGAATTTCTAATTAAATTTCTGTATTTAATAATAAATTTTTGGAATTTTAATTTAATTTCCTATTTTTTAATCATTTTCTGTGACTTTTTATTGATTTATCGAGCTAGTGCAATTTTTTGAGCGATCTGGACGATCAGACGGTCGAAAATTGAGCGGAGGTGGTGGCTGATTGTATGTACGTGTTAAGCTATGTGCGAATTCCTACTTTGCTCTTCTTTCACTATTTTAAAATAGAGAAAGAAGGGATGAGTACATTCTCTCTCCTATTAGCATAAAATATAGATACTTGTGTTACCCTGTGCATATCGCATGGACTAAATAAGTTTGACATACTCATAAGTCACCTGGCTATTAATAAATTCTAAAAAAAAAACATTAACTACAAAATCCTATAGAGAGAAAAAAAAAGACCGATAGGTACCTATGATGGTGATGTGAGTATCAGTGACGCTCTTGAGTTCGATCGAGACCGTCTCGTTGTTCAGCTTCATCAAAAACCTAAAACTCATCACTAAAACTTGAAAAAGAACACAAAAATTAGATAAATAAAACATAATAATGCGAATAAAAAAAATCAAGAAATCGAAAGAAGAAAGGGAGGTACCTGACGTGAACAGCAGTGGCATTGTTTAGTTCGATCAAGACCGTCTCGTTGTTCAGCTTCATAAAAAACCTAGAAGTTATGAGTTAAGAAACTGTTTAGCTATAAGTTAAGAACCATAATGCAAGATGGCAAAGTTATGATGGAGACTCTAACTACATATATCTATAAGATGTCAATAAAGCCCTCAACCAATATAAACTACAAAAACTACCAATTAGCCTATAATAGATTGTCGACTATAAGTATTATGTAACAAATGAAGCACTTCCCAAATCAATAAGACATCAGATCATCTTGTATTCTACTCAGAATTTCCAAGAAAAGTTATACATGCTAACATCTCTATCCTTAAACAAAAGTAAAAGATGTAATTGAGATATACAACATCAATTAAGCACTAAGATTTCACCTGCAATGTAAAGAGTTTGTCTTCAAACTGCACTTCTATGGTCAAGAAATCTGGCCCGATCGTCACCTTATACTGATGACCGAACTTCCGATTCACGTACCTAATCACCACATCCCAAAAATCTATTCAATTAAACCACAAAAAATAAATCCAATCAAAATCAAGAACTAAAAATTTTGGGGTTTGAACATACTGATTCATCTGCGACATCTTCTCAACCATAAATCAACAAAATAAACATATTAGCAAATCAAGAAACCCTTAAATGGAACATAAATAACAGATCGGGTTGGCATGATTGCATCCTTGATCGCCGAAGATTGTCGCTTCGGTGTGGGAGGGCGACAGGGTGCGTCGAAGTGGGAGGGGCAGTGGGGTGCGCCGGCATGGGAAGCGGCAGCGTCGGAGGCGTGCGTGGGCAGAGGTCGGTGGTTGGGGAGGTGAAAGTTGCGTGCATCGGAAATGGCAGTGTAGTTCGTCGGCGGCGAGGATGAGGGATTGGGAGGTCGAGGGTTGGGGAAGATTGGGAACATAAGAGGTCGGGGGTTGGGGAAGATGAAGGGTTTTGAACTGAAAGAGAATGAGAATGTTTGTTTTTATTTTTTATTTTCTTTACGTGCTGAGTACGTGTTAGTTCCTACTTTTGCCCTCCTTTCTCTATTTTAAAATAGAGAGAGGGAATATGTCTATTAGCTTAAGATATAGTATAATATAATGGACCTTAAGAAAGTACTGACACAAATAAACGATATATTAGAATCGACAAATTTTTTTAGGCCTTTAGTGATGAAGTAGTGGGATCACTGGGATGGTAGCTAGGAGTCACAGTTTAAGTCTTGTAAGCATATCGGACATCTTAAGAGAAATATCAATCCATTACAATGCTTATTTATCTTTATGATGGACCAAGTTTTCTATTAAATTATTCTTGGGCAGCTATTTTTGGTCGAAAATATCTGCTACTTTGAATTGAAAAAACAGCCCTGCCCTGTATTATAGCAACTAGAAAATTATAAATAATAATAATAATTTCCATCAATATTTAACATGATCTTTATAGTTTTGACTAGTAATTTACACGTGCGATGCACATCTAAATAAAATATATGTTTTTTAAAGTAAAAATTTCAACGTAGTCTGGCTTCGAACCTGAGACCTCTTTTGTATATTAGTTATACACGGACAATGCACGTCTTAATAATTTTTTTAAAAATATAAAAACTCAGACGTAGTCAGGGCCGGCCCAAAGATCCGGGTTGCCCTAGCCAAACTCATATTTTGTTTCCCCCTTAGTAAAAAAAATTAATCCTAACAACAAAAAGTAAAAGTTAAAGCAAATAAAATAAATTTACGCAAAGCCATGAAAAGCACCAAATGTACACTAAGCCATGGAAAGCAATTTATGCAAAATATTTCATTATTTAAAATAAAAATCAATCTAGGAACTGAAAATTTTGTAAGCTTCAACAGAGTTATAGAATATTTAGCAAACTAAGATTTACCTATGTGGAGAGACATTGGGCAGAGATCATAAAGAATAAGGTATCCACCATCCGCACAAATGCTACAAAGATCATCATTTTCACTCACTGATAATTTTCGATCTTTTGACAGGGAAACAGATAGCTCATGAAGTGACACACCATTCAAAGTGTAAATATTATTATCTTTGAAAAGCAAGTGAAAAGAAGAACTGAGTAGGACTGTCAAAATGGAGAGTATAACCAAGGCATTCAAGTTTCTAATACACACGGCTTTCGCCATGAAGCACGACCAACATGAGCTTCAAATTGTGAAGGACTAACTTGCACATTACAGTTGGAAATGATAGTACCTAAAAGCATAATTTGAAGCAATCATAGAACTCAAAAACTAAATCTACTTACCACACTGCTGCAGCAATGACAGTATATTCCATAATCTTTTATATACCCATCAAGTAGTTTCTGTCAATAAAAGAAACTTGTTAGTGAAAAAGAAAAAGTATATAATGGTAAAATTAAGCAATAAAAACACAAATGGATTAATAAAAGCAGTCATAAACATTCTTATCCGTCCACATATTGCAAGGACAAGACTTAGCTTATATAATTAAATATAACATCTTCGGTTATTAACAAATTTTTAACCAACCTTATCAAAGTCATCACCACCAAGATGTGTGTCCCCAGATGTAGATAGCACCTCAAAGACTCCATCTCCAACCTCAAGCACTGCAGACATCATAATTGTATCATTATTACTGTTCAAAGGATCATATATGAAATTTATAAATAACTTGCAATGATAATTAATATATAAAATTGTGTAATCATCAATGTAATAACTATACTCATTGTAGCACACATAGAATGTACATGTAAACTCAAGGAAGAGCTGATATAAGTCAGTATATGTATTCAGAAGATTGTCAGAACTAGCTCAGAATGTAAGAGATACACCAGAGGTCCAGAGACATATAAATGGGAAACAAATCTGTGTGTGATGTGTAGTTTAATAAAAGATATACCAAACTAAAGAAATAAATGGCTCTACTATTACATCTCAATGGATTAAACGTAAACCATTCCTTTCTTTACGTAAGTGATACATCTGGATCTTAGTCCATATCCCTCACTTCCTAGTTCAGTTCAATTTGTATAGCATACACATAAATGCATTATGAAGATCAAGAAGTAGAGAGAACTAGATGTAAGCTATTTTGGACGAATGAAATCATTAATTTGTATCAACTAGTTTGCAATATAACACGAGGGGGCATGTACCAGGACAGGAGCATATAAAATAATTAGCCAAAGAACTATAGACAATGATAGTTTTATACCTGAAACATCATATGTCCCACCTTCCAAATCAAATACAAGTATGGTTTCATTATTCTTCTTCTCAAAACCATATGCCAAAGATGCAGCAGTAGGTTCATTAATGATTCGAAGAACCTCTAACCCAGCAATACTTCTAGCATCTTTAGTTGATGTTCTTTGAGAATCATAAACTGGAGTTAAGTGTTGAAATATAGTAAGTACTAATATGAATATTCTGTTTCCTAATCTATAGGAAACAGATTCCCCAAATCTCTCACCCCTCAATATTCTCTCAATCTCCTTTCTTCTCCTCCAAGTATGTAATCCCTATATATAGATGTATACTGTAAAGAATAAAAGACAATAAGAATAACAATTATTTTCCCCTCAAATCTGTTTTCAACATGGTATCAGAGCCTAACCAGATCTAGGCTAGTTAAAGAAGAAGAAGAGAATGAGGTGATCGGATCTGACACCTCCATCCTGATCCGATCCCGACCAAACCCCGAAACCCCGACCTCCTCTCTCCTCTTTCTCTCTCCTCGACATTTTCTCTCTCCCCGAACAGCTCCACCCCGACCTCCACCCCGATCAGCCTCCACATCTCCGGCGACCCAGTTCCCCATCGCCCACCTCCCTTCGCCCCGTCGAGTGACGCCACTTGATCTCCAGGCCACCGCAACCCCCTTGACGCCCCTCCCGGCATTGCCCCGACCTCCGGCGATGCCCCTCGTCGCCAGCCTCCCCGTCGCCACCACCAGCACAACCCCCCAACCCTTCCTCCTCTGATCGATCGACAGCCCACCAAAAAACACCCAAACCCTAGTGTTGTCACTGTTCCCTTGCTCGGATTCCGTCGACCAGCACCGCAGGCGCCTCCATCCACGTCGCGTCGTTCGTCGACCGTCGTCGACGCTGCACCCCCGCCAGCGACGCCACCCACTTGGTCTTTACAGTTGCTACCATTGCTTTTTGCTATTGTGCTTTTTCGGTGTGTGCAGTTTTGGGGAGTGTTGTTTGCTGTTTTTTGATCATGTCTGCGATTTGGTGTTTGGATCATTGGTTCTGCTTGCTGTACTGTTTGTTGTGTTGCTATGGGACAATATCCATATTAGTTAAGGAAGTGTACCCATTGTGGCAAGATCGGCCACACGAAAGCTCATTGTTATAAGATTATCAGCTATCTGGAGATCTGAGATTGTAGCAGGGATATTCAGGAGAACACTTGCAATCAACCCACTGTCGCATGTGGAGTTGTTGATCGTGTTGCTGCAGGTAATGATGGTAAGTTTTTAATATTTCTTCCTCTGTTATGAATAATTCATGGATAATTGATTCAGGTGCTACCGAACATATGACTTTTGATTCTAGACAAGTTCAAAATTTTCAACCTTCTACCAAATCAACTGTATCCACTGCCAATGGTGATCCTGCCACTGTTACTAGCGAGGGTACCATACCTCTCACAAACAACCTAACCTTAGATACTGTCCTAGTTGTGCCATCCTTAAATTTTAACCTATTATCTGTTGCTTAAATACTGCCTTACATTGTATTGTAGTCTTTTGGCCTTCACATTGTGTGTTTAAGGATATTCGGACTCGCAAGACGATTGGTTATGGGGTTAGACACGGGAAGCTCTATTACCTGGATTTAGAATCTGAAAGTTCAAGCAAGTTGACTCAAGCTCTAAGTGTGGAAGAATCCGAAGATGAGAAGAAGAAATCAGATATTTGGTTATGGCATAGACGTCTAGGGCATGCTTCTTTTGGTTATTTGAAGAAATTATTTCCAAGTTTATTTTTGAAGTTGGATATTTCTATCTTTCAATGTGATGTGTATGAACTCGCAAAAAGTCACCGTGTCTCTTTTCCTCCAAGTCCAAGTAGAAGCTCTAATCCATTTATGATTATCCATTCTGATGTTTGAGGTCCATCCAAAACCACTACATTTGGAGGAGCCAAATGGTTTGTGACATTTATTGATGACTGTACTCGTATGACCTGAATTTGTTTGATGAAGTCGACAAGTGAAGTTAGTGGCTTGTTTTAAAAATTTCACAAGCATCTTATGATTTAGTATAAATCACAGATTCAAGTTCTTAGGAGTGATAATGGCGGGGAGTACCTGAGTTCGAATCTGCAACAATATTTGGTGGAATACGGTATTGTTCACCAGACTACATGCTCATGTACACCTCAACAGAATGGGATTGCAGAAAGAAAAAATAGACACTTGCTCGAGGTGGTCCGTGCTTCTCTTATCCATGAAAATATGCTACTCATTTATTGGGGGAAGTCTTTGCTTTTGCTGCATACTTAATCAACCGAGTTTCCTCTAGTATCCTAGGAGACACACCCAAAAATACATCTCATCTTCATTCAACTAACGAAATATTATACACGGCCATTCTCTCTATGCCGGAAACAGTATAACGATTCTCATTTCTTAACAAACACAAACTTGTCACAACAAAGCTAAAGGGACTATCCTATTATTGTCGTGTTGTGAATGTGCACTTAGTCCTTAATGCAATTTTTTATATTATATGACACTAATGCGCACTTGTTCAGATTCTATACATCCCATACTACATAGGTCCGAGGGCCCTTAATCGTTCTTCATCTTGTAGGGTTCAATCCCTCGCCATGACTTAATCTACTACTGTAACTACGGTAAGTATCCTAGATATGTTCTGACCTACGAACTCATGTCTAGGCGCCCTGGAGGGAATCCCAACGCACTGACACATGACTCATCATGCAGGCATCGTGTGGTAATTCAGCTCCTACCATAGACATGACACCACCCGCAGTCGTCAAACACCCCACGAGCGTCGCCACCGGGACAGTACTCTGGAGCAGTATCCACGCCCTATCATGACTCATCATGGGACATCCTGTGAATACTCTCACGCCGCCAATCCAATGGCCCTCATACTCAATGTTTTTCTCTTACTTTCATCACATCTTCACTATGTATCTAATCCTTAGTTTAATTGAATTATGAATAAAATCAACCCTTAGAGTGTAGCACTCCCACTATACTGGTCTTATTCATTTAATTCACATGACCCAAACCTTGGTCTTCTCATTTCAATATCCTTTTCTTTTATTGCCGGTATAAGGCTTGGCTATACCCTAATTCTCAATTTCAACTCATAATTTCAACATCGAGCTTTTCATGCTCATGAGGTCCTTTCATGATTAATCACAATTCATGTTTTCATAGGCATAGCATTCATGTATTCACATCTTTCATAACTCATCACAATCAATAATTCAACTTCACGTGCAATTTATGTGTAAGAATAAATTTCAACTAGTAGTAATCAATAAATCATGTATTCCACAATTCCCTCATTCTCATTTCAAAATCTTACTACAAGCACAAATTAGAAGCCCAATTAATTACACCAATCATACTTTCAAAAATTCCTCTTTACCAATTTTTCATCTTTATAACTCAAAAATTTCTCATTTATTTTTTCCTTTATTTAAAAAGACAATTTAATTTCAAAAAGAAGTCATTTCTTGCAAAAACCCCAATTTCTTACTCATGCTTTATCAAAAGCTATATAAATTTTTCTTATAAAGTCCTAATAATTTTTCAGTAATTAATCCATAATTTTTCCAATTTTTATTTATTTTTAAAATTCAATTAATCAAAAATAATTCACAAAAACATTTTTTTAAAAACTCAAATCCCCCAACCAAATTCGAACCAACAACCAGCGGTGAAACAGACAGCGTACAAGACCAACACGCCAAAGCCACCAAACGATATAACTAAGGGTTATATTCCCTATGTATTGACTCTCGGCTGTTTGGATTTTTAACAAAAAAATAAAAAACAAGACACAGTATCGAACCCGAGACCTCCGACTACTATAGCAACCCAAACTCTTTCGACCAGTTGGTCTAAGTGGCCAATTCGTTTTGATATTAAATAATTTGGGTTTTAATTCTACTCTCTGTTCATAATTTTAATTCATGAAATCTCAAACAAATTTGTCTCTTTTTCTCCTCTTTTGAAAAAAAAAAATTTTAGAATAAAAGTACATTTAACTCTACAGTAACCAGTATTTTTAAGGTTATTTTTAATTCTTTAAAACATATATTTAGCCTTAGTTTGTATTTCATAATCACAATTTCGACATTTGAAAACTAAAGCATACTACTTCATAATTAAAGATAGTTTCCCATAAAAATTCACTACATTAATGTTCTCTTATTTATTGACAACTATGATGTTTTTAGAACACAAAATCATCTTTCTTAATGAATAAAACTTATATTTTTATCCACTAATTTACACATAATGCATTCAATCATTTGTTTGCAAAATACTTTCTCTTTCATATAATCTAACATTCATATAGCATACAAAATGGAGACTTATATTTTTATCCACTAATTTACACATAATGCATTCAATCATTTGTTTGCAAAATACTTTCTCTTTCATATAATCTAACATTCATATAGCATACAAAATGGAGAATTCTACTACAACAATTTACAATTATTTCTTAGCAATTCATTCCATCAATTCATCTCTAATATATCATTCTACTTTAATACTTTCATTAACAAACATGGTTCTAATCTTTTACTAGTTAATTCACACAATTGCATTTAAAACATACTTAGCATGCATACTAACATTAGAAGTAATGAGAACATTCACTTTTACTCATAATTAACAAATCTAGCAACCAAATTAACACACATCTAATAGTTTATCAATTCTCCTCTAATTAGGCAAACATGCATTTCATTTCAACTAGTTGCTTTATAATAACAATTCAATTCATTCCTAACATAATTTCTACTTTAGAAGTCATGAGAAACACCCATCTCTTTGAAGAAAAAGCCAATTAGAATCTCCTAGAGTCCCCTAGAATGCGAGAGAGTGCCTTCTCTTCCTAGATTGCGATACAAAAGCTCCTTCTCCTTGCTTCCTTGCCAAACTGAGAGCTCCTTGGGGAAAGAATGGGCCGGCCTCCAATGGGGAACACACACACAACTCACACTCACTCTAATATATTTCTCCTATATAGTTTTCTTTCTTTCCATAGTTTCTTAGTGTAGAATACAAATAGGTACGGGGTATTTATACTAATTCTAGGATGGATTGGAGGACTAGGATTCATTAGATAGTTAAAGGATGGATGGCTAGGATAGGAGGGGAAGTTGTAGCAACCACCCACACTCACAAAAACTACCCATGCACACACACACCCACTCCCCATGATCCCATGCATACCCGGCCTCAAAATGGTGTGCATTGCACACTACGTGCATGCATGTGCCCCCTAGTACCCCCCTATTTGAAGTTTGTTCAATTTTTAATTAATCAATTGTTCACATTTTGTGTCTACATGACAAGTGTGATCATTTAAATGATTAATTAAATTTGTGGGCTTCACAAATAGTGGGCTTAGACTTGTGGGCCAAACTAATAAAATAATAAATTATTAAAGTGGGCTCAAACTAAAAAAATAGTGTTTTAGGCTTTACAAAATAGGCTTTTAGAAAAATAAAGGAAAGGAAAAATAACTGTTCATACTATAAAAATGAAATTTTATATATAAAAATAAATAAATAAATATACACATGAAATTTATACGTGCACAACACGTGAAAATCAACATTTTTATTAAAATGAAAGTTTAGTCAGAACGAATAAATGGATACAAATAATGGCGAACACTTGAATGAAGACCTAGCAAGGGAGGAAGACTCTCACGAAGAAGTGCAACCAAGGAAAGAAGCCCCTCTTGAAGAAGACCCTATTGAAGAATTGCAACCAATACCAAATCTCAGTGAGAGTGAACCGTCAGAACCCCAAAACCAATCGTCATCATTGTCCGAAGCTTCTAGAAGAGAACTCTCGCACCGTACTAATAGAGGTATTCCAAAACCCACTTATGAACCTGATCCTACGAGTAACGTCAAATATCCAATGAGTAATTATATATCCACTCACCCCTTGTCGAAATAAAATAAGTCATTTGTAAATCAATTATCTATTGTATCTATTCCTAACAGTGTGCAGGAAGCCCTTACTGATCCAAGGTGGAAAGCAGCTATGGATGAGGAGATGAAGTCCTTGAAAAAGAATGAGACTTGGGAGATAGTCGAGCTGTCAGCAGGGAAGAAGCCAGTAGGAAACAGATGAATTTATACGGTGAAGTATAAGTCCGATGGTTCAATAGAGCGATACAAAGCAAGGCTGGTTGTGAAAGGATACACTCAAACGTATGAAATTGATTATGAAGATACATTCGCATCTGTGGCAAAATTCAATATTGTTCGAGTCCTATGTCACTTGCTGTAAATCTTGACTGGCCGTTGGAGCAATTTGATGTGAAGAATGCATTTTTACATGGGGAATTGACAGAAGAGGTTTATATGGATCTTCCACTAGGGTCGAACAGACCAGTCCAACAAAGCAATAAAGTATGTCGTTTGAAGAAAGCATTGTATGGACTTAAGCAGTCGCCAAGAGCTTGGTTTGGGAGGTTTACAAAAGTAATGAAGACATTCGGATATTGTCAGAGTAATTCAGATCATACCTTATTCCTGAAAAGGAAAGAAGATAAGATTACTGCTCTCATTATATATGTGGATGACATGATTGTAACTAGAAATGATCCTGAGGAGAGAATGGCATTGAAGAGCTACTTGTCACAAGAGTTCGAAATGAAGGATCTTGGCTCTTTGAGATATTTTCTTGGTATTGAAGTTTCTCGCTCGAGAAATGATATATTTCTGTCTCAAAGAAAGTATGCTCTCGATTTATTGAAGGAAACTGGAATGTCTGCTTGTCAGCTAATTGGTACACCGTTAGAAGAAGGACTGAAATTTTGCAACGAATCTGATCATGTGCCTTGTGATAAGGAAAGATATCAAAAATTGGTTGGACGACTGATGTATCTTGCGCATACACGGCCAGATTTATCATATGCTTTAAGTGTGGTAAGTCAGTTTATGCATGCACCTCAGGAACATCACATGGATACAGTGATGAGAATTCTGAGATATATTAAGTCTGCTCCAAGAAAAAGGGGTCCTATTTGCGAAACATGGTCACTTGAAGGTTGAGACATATACTGATGCTGATTGGGCAGGATCTATAATTGATAGGCGCTCCACTTCAGGATACTTCACCTTTGTTGGAGGAAATATAGTTACATGGAGAAGCAAGAAGCAGAATGTTGTTGCATGCTCTAGTGCACAGGTTGAGTATCGCGGAGTAGCTATATGTATAGCGGAAGCTTTATGGCTGAAACACTTGTTACAGGACTTAGGCTGTAGTTCGAATGAACCTATGAAGGTGTATTGTGACAGTCAAGCAGCATGTGATATTACCGCCAATCCAGTTCAACATGATAGGACGAAACATGTAAAGGTGGATAGATTCTTCATCAAGGAGAAATTGGATGAGAAAGTCATTGAGATATCTAAAGTGAAGTCAGAAGATCAGCTTGCAGATATCCTGACCAAGGCAGTTTCGAGTCGGTTCTTCTTGAAATTTGTTGACAAGTTGGTCATATTCAATATCTATGCACCAACTTGAGGGGGAGTATTGAAATATAGTAAGTACTAATATGTATATTCTGTTTCCTATTCTATAGGAAACAGATTCTCCAAATCTCTCACCCCTCAATCTTCTCTCAATCTCCTTTCTTCTCCTCCATGTATGTAATCTCTATATATAGATGTATACTGTAAAGAATAAAAGACAATAAGAATAAAAATTATTTCCCCCTCAAATCTGTTTTCAACATCAAGTTACCTTTAATTATCTCACTTCAATGCTAAAATAACCATCGGTATCTAAACTCCAATTCATCAGGAAGCCAAAAATTGATGTACATGTTGCATTCGTCTACCTTTACTCAACACTACCTACAGATATCCTACCTCTATAGAAAAGAAACAGATTATTACAGATTATTATAGATATCCTACCTTCACTCAAACACTACCTACAAAATTGTATTTCAGAAACAGATTATTATAGAAAAGAAAATGAGAAAAAAAAAATCAAACTTGTTATTAATTACTTTCATTCTTATTATTGATATTGAATCTTGACATCTTGTATGAAACAGAGATATGAGATAGCTAGATTCTCAAATATTTAAAGCTTTCATAGTTGACAAAAAAATGTATTAAATTGAAAGAACTACATAATTCAGAGTAATTATGTAGTTCACAATATTTAAAGCTTCATAATTCACAGTAATTCACATAGTAATCTATTCATAATGCTCACAATATTTAAAGCTTTCATAGTTTCACAGTAAATCACATTCACAGTAAATCAAATTCACACTCAATCACATTAAATTGAAAGAAGAAGACGAAGAGAAGAAGAGTAGATATAATATCTTTTGATGGAGACTAGAGAGGAAGGACCGAAGGAGATTAAGGATTTAGGGTTTCAATTAATGCTAGGGTTAGGTTTAGGGTTTTGATGTTAAGGATGAGCCATCGCCCGTCGGAGCCTCGGTGGAGGAGCTACGATCGGAGGAGCAGAGGAGAGGTGGAGGAATTCGGGTTTCGGATCGGGGATGGGAGAAAGAGAAAGAAGGGAGAAAGAGCGGATTGACGGGAAGAGGAAGAGAAAGAGAGAGATGAGAGTTTACACATAGGCCCTTAATAAATTTTATTTTACCATATATATATATATATATATATATATATATATATATATATATATATTTATAATTTTGTTGCCCCATGAAAAGGGGTCGCCCAAGCCTAGTGGCTTGTTGGGCTTACCCCAGGGCCGGGCCTGAACGTAGTGAGGACTCGAACCTGAAACCTCATTCATATTAGTTATGTACGTGCGTCACATGGGTTGGTAGATTGACAAACGACACTATGAATGAACTACATAATTCACAGTAATTATGTAGTTCACAATATTTAAAGCTTCATAATTCACAGTAATTCACATAGTAATCTATTCATAATGCTCACAATATTTAAAGCTTTCATAGTTTCACAGTAAATCACATTCACAGTAAATCAAATTCACACTCAATCACATTAAATTGAAAGAAGAAGACGAAGAGAAGAAGAGTAGATATAATATCTTTTGATGGAGACTAGAGAGGAAGGACCGAAGGAGATTAGGGATTTAGGGTTTCAATTAAGGCTAGGGTTAGGTTTAGGGTTTTGATGTTAAGGATGAGCCATCGCCCGTCGAAGCCTCGGTGGAGGAGCTACGATCGGAGGAGCAGAGGAGAGGTCGAGGAATTCGGGTTTCGGATCGGGGATGGTAGAAAAAGAAAGAAGAGAGAAAGAGCGGATTGACGGGAAGAGGAAGAGAAATAGAGAGATGAGAGTTTACACATAGGCCCTTAATAAATTTTATTTTACCATATATATATATATATATATTTATTTATTTATTTATTTATTTATTTATTTATTTATTTATTTATTTATTTATAATTTTGTTGCCCCATGAAAAGGGGTCGCCCAAGCCTAGTGGCTTGCTGGGCTTACCCCTGGGCCGGGCCTGAACGTAGTGAGGACTCGAACCTAAAACTTCCTTCATATTAGTTATGTACGTGCGTCACATGGGTTGGTAGATTGACAAACGACACTAAGGCATTTTCCATTATATTATTAGAGATTAGAGATTGATGCAGCTTAACTAGTTAATTTTTAGAATGGTGTATATACTGCAATGATCTCATTACCTCACATGGAATGTATAATTTCACATAAAAACTTCCTCATAATGTTGTTTGCATGCAAATAAGATCCCACTATAAGGTGATTTAATTATTCGAAAGACCCATTAATTAATACAGGGCATTGAGCTTTTTTTTTTTTTGGTTGGGGGGGGGGGGGGGGGGGGGGGGGGGGGGGGGGGGCTAGTTGGCAACCTCCATTTCTATATTGGTGTTGAAATGGACTTAAACATTAAAAAAATGTAGCATATAAGAGTAGGTTAACCCGATGAATAACCCTTAGTTCATTGGATTGATTAAAAGACAATGTGAAACAAACTATGTACGCTACAAACAAGAACCAATTTCCCGGCGTTTTTTTTCCTTCGCCCGGCATTTAAAAACGTCGGGGATATACCCCTACGACGTTTCCAAAAACGCCGCAGCAAACGCCGTCCATTCCCCTGCCGAGGTTGATTTATGGAAACCCCGGCAGTTCCAAACGCCGAGCAATGTTCAGGAAACCACGGCGTTTTTTAGTTTTCAACCCGACGCTTTACACGCCGGGGTTATGATTTCAATTTTTTTTTGGGCATTTTATAATCCCCGACGTTTTAGAAACGCCGGGGTACCTTCAATCCCAGCGTTTGGAAACGCCGGGGAAGGTTTTTGAATTTTTTCCCCTATTTCAAAATACAAAAAAACAAATTTAATATTTAAATACACAAAAAAACCTATACACAATTCATAATAATGATCAATACGATATATTTCATAATTAAGCAATTCACCGAAGTCATTATATAGTAAAATTCAAATTAACATTAGTTTGACAACATACATACGAAATTTGTTTCATTGATCTTTAATCTCATACATATATAAAGTCTGATTTTCATTGTTCTTAGAGTACAAATTTGCACGAATAAATAAGACATAAAACACCACAAAAGAAGAAAGAAAAGAAACAGAAACATTAATAATAGTCAAATCCTGCACGCGTGAGAGTCAAATCCTCAATGTACACCACCATCTGAAGCTACCTGGAATTAAATAAGATGCATATGGTTAGAATCTTCATATTGTTTACTAACTGATACAATTCTAACCGATACAACTTGAGCTAATCTAAAAGCAGAAACTTCTAACTGATACAATTCGAGAACATAATCATCCCAATGCAAACTCCAAGCACTAAGAACAATGGAAAATGAATGAGCAACACTTCAAACTCATACATACATCCCAAAAGGAAAACTTGTGAGCTTGCAAATTTAAAGGCATCTGCTACACCAGGGTATAATCTGCATGTTCATCTCCTATGGCTTAGTTATAAATGCCAGTACATATATTTTCAAATAAAGTCAAATCTGGAATGAAGGTTTTTATGTTGTATTTAGTATCGAAAAGTGCAGAATTCCGTCACATGATGTAACTATAGTTTGTGACAGATTCATGCAAGGTTGTAATGCCCCACAGAGCATTAATATGGATTAAATTCTCATAATGTCAATGGCATGCACTAGATAACACAAACCATATGGTATGTGGAAGTGTGAAACTGCTAATAAATTGTAACATGTATGAGGTGACCAAGCCAAACAAAGAGAAAAGCCATGACTATTTGTCAAGTTACTAATATGCTCGATGAACTACAAAAGTTACACATATCACTCAAGGACTAGGAGAGGGAATAGGTAAGCAGCTACCAGCTACACATTGAGGAAGAAAAGTATGAAGGAATAGGTAAGCAGCTAACAACAACACACTGAGGGAATAGGTAAGCAGCTAACAGCAAAATGCAGAATTGAAGGTAATGTTATTCTGTAGTTGTCACTCAAAACTGTGATGAAGAAAAGTTAATTGACAAATGGTACATTAGATTTCTAAGTCAAAAAAATATACATTAGGTTTCTAAGTCGAAGAACCTTCTTTCTTTCTTTAAGAAGATCAAAACTCCAATCACTATAACAACCATCTGCAGCTCCTGATACTAGTGTGAGCAAACGAGGAAATATATAAGCATGAGACACTTGAATATGAAAGTAACACCAATTATATAATGATAGAAAGATAACATTAGTCATCCAATAAGTCCAAACCTCCCCAGCTATTGAATGAGAACAAAAGCAAGTGTATTACTTAGCTTCACTAACCATAAAATCACTTTCAAAGCTACTTTGGTGTATACATTACAGTATTTCAATTTAAAGTTATATTATTAATCATAAAATCAGTTATCCGATAGTTTTCTGATAAGCGATTTGGGGAATTGCTATGGTACACACTAGAAACTTTTGGACATTTCCTGAAAACCCTCTTTCCATTGACTTCTTTCTAATTTTACTCCTGGTGAAGTGTTTAGGCCACTTCACTCAGAAGTATTTAGGCCACATATTGAAAATCCTAAAAATCAAAAGTATTTAGGCCACTTCACTCAGAAGTGAAAAAGTATTTGTGATACACATAATTTTTAACAAAATTCAAGATATATAACAAAATTTTTAGCAAAAGTTAAAGCCTCTCGTGGTCAAGGAGGGAGATGACAGCCAAATACCTGATCAAGCCTTTCGCTGTCTACCTTGACAGACACAGCATTTTAAATATGCTTCTTCACCTTTCTACTTTCACTTCTCTCATCTATTAAACTAGACAATAACATCAACAAATAATATGCACAATAGAGCCATAGCCAGAATCTTAAGTACTCTCAAGTTCATCGCTATAAAGCCAAGAAACAACGACCTAATGTTAATATCTCCATTCGCTATTCAGTGTTTATTGACATACCTGTAGATTTTTACTAAATGATATATACTAGTTTTACTACATGTAGAAACACATACTGAACCACGGAGACGCTCCATTCCTTCACAACCACATATACTTTGACATTAAAAACAACAACCAAATAATGAGGTGAAATTCTCAACTTATCAGTTTTTTGCACAAAATCACTAAAAGCCTACTCATTTCTGGCAAAATTTTGACATACCTCATTCCTTTATTCATTCCTCGCATCAACAGAGACCACCCAGTTCCCCTTTATGTTCAAACCAGAAATCAAAAATCGAAAGAAAACTGCATCAAAATCCGTGCTCAAGATACCTTGAATTTGACAGCGATGAGAGACCCTCCTTCACTTTTGGCCATCTTCCCTTGATCAATTTCCCACCACAGACTCAAACCAGTTCCTTCATCTTCGAACGTGAAATCCAATAAAACAAAAAATGCTTGAAAATCTGTCCTAAAAAATAACAAATCCGGAAGAAGAAAAAAAAGGGCAAAGATCCTTCGCTTGGGTTACCTCGAAATTGTTGGCAATAGGAACAAATATCAGGTGCGCTAACTCAAAAAACGAGAGGAGAAACAACAAATTAGGTGAAATGTCTTAAATTTGCACATACCTCTTTCCCTTTATTCAAGTCACGCACCATCACAGAGATCATCTAGTTCTGCCACAAGCCTGTCCCCGTCGACTCCTTCTATCTTCAAACCTGAAATAAAATCCAAAGAAAAACGCATCAAAATCTGTGCTCAAAATGAAAAATAAAGGAAAAGAGGTAGATTCAAGCTTTCATTTACCACCTCGCAGTTGATGATGCCCTGACTCCGAATCGTATGGAATATTTTACGAAAAGAGATTGAAATCCCTAGCCCTCAAATAGATAGAAATTGGGTAACCTAATTGGTAAAGAGATGAACTTGATCTAAGATTCAAGAGAAGAGAAGTCGAAGAAGATGAACCTCATTGATTTTGGGGGAGAGAGCAGCGAGGGAGGGAGAGAGAGAGCATGATTGAGTGGCGGGAGTGAGAGGGAAATTGGAACAATTGGGGAGTAGGATTTGGGATCGGGGTATTCATACCATACCACTACCCCGACGTTTTTTCAAACAAACGCCGGGGATACCCCGGCGCGACTACCCAAACGCCGGGTTAGTTTCGCCGGGGTAGGCCCTTTCTTTTGTAGTGGTATTAGTATCAAATGTACTGAATCCTTCCTATTGACAAAACTCCAGGTTACAAAGCTAGAAATTAATCATCGAGAGACCTACTTATTCAGGGAAAACTTCAATCACAATAGGTAAGAGTCTTCGTACAGGCATATTAAACAACAGCAGAAAGCCTTTTTTTGCCAAAATACTTGTATTTCCTGCCATTGAAAAATATGATAGCTTGCATATAGATCCAGTTTTTCTCTTGAAGAAAACATATACTGTAAAACTGAAATTATTATTATAATTTACAAAAATTGCATATAAAGAACTTAAGTTTGAGGATACATACACATGATCTAGACTGAGTGGTGATGTCTTTGGATCTAGACTAACACCTCCAAAGATAAGATCTGATGCATATTCTATAACACATCTGTCACAATACAATACAATACTCAGCTTAGTCATAAAGAAAAGAAAAAAAAAAGGATACATGGTAAAATTAGAAAGTTCTACAATGATCTCACTAAATATATCAAGAATGATTCAACTCAAAAGCAGAACAAATAACAAATCGCATTATATATATATGCATCCTTGGAGAAGATCATCTAATCCAGTCCTCACTCCAATAATGTTCATTCTAGAATATCATCATCCTATCTTATGAAGTATGGAAGCTTCTATTTAGATGCCTATCAAACACACATATCGGATGCGATACTCGATACTAGCTATTCCACTGTTTTTGATGAAATAGCTATTCCACTGTAGGTTATATATTTTTGCCTGTTTCAGTGTCTCATGTCACATGTTTTTTTATTACCTCTAAAATTTCTAGGTTTGAAAAATCAAGTTTCAAACTCTTGACAAGAGTAGGATAGTTCGTACTACATGAGTATTGCATTTGAAAGTTTATTATTGTATTCTTAAAAATATCTTTTTCCCTTATTAATGTGAGAATCTTGCCCTGGAAACTTGGAGCTAAACCAGTTGCAACAATTGAAACACCTCCAAAACACAATATTAACCTAGCTTTCTCGTAACCGTTCTTATCAAGTGTAAGATAATTAGTTAATTTTTTTGTCTTTTTAATGATTTTTTATAATATGTTTAATTTCTACTGTCTTAACAAGTTCCACCTTTTCTCTAATGCTGTAGATGTTGGAAATGTTTTCGGCACCAGTTCCCGACCTGATTCCGGTGGGCTCCGGCCACCGGCGGTGCCGAAAAGTGATTGGACCGCGTTTCTCTCGTCGAGTACTATTCCGTAATGCACTCGTTTGCCAAAAACGGATTCCGTATAAATGAGAAATATTGGTCCAAAGTTGGGTACTTGAAATGTACTAACTTGAAAATTTGGACAAAATGGATAGTCCCACATCGAAAGTTGAGAAAGATTTCTCTAGTATATAAGCTAAATAAATGGACTAAAGGGCGTAGGCCTGGGATTAGGACTAGTGGTGAGAGGACCTAGCCAAGTTAATAAACACACGCGTGCGCCCGCCTGGCCTAGCTTCGCTTGGTTTTGTTTGGTTTGGGCCTAGCAAACCACAGCCTAAATTATTTTTTGCCCAGCTCTAAATTTTTTATCGGCCAGTTTCTCTCCTTTGTGGGTTGGGCTTCTGTTGAGTCTACAATAGAAGCTTCTAAAGGCGTTTTGAATTCGGTAACTGGTGCCATTAATCTGTAACAGCAAAATAATGGATCCATCAATTATTCTTTAGTGCCATAACTCTGCAACAGCAGAGTAATGGATCCATCAGTTACGCCTCTGATCTCCTATAAAATCTAGTCATTTTGGTCTGTCATTACTTACACTTTTACAATTTTCAACCTCTTCTCCATGTCTTCTGAGTCTGTCTGAGAGTGCAATATAGTTGCTGGTTCGCTGGTGTCTCTGAAGCTTGGGTGCTGCTCTGAAGAGAAGGTAATACAATTGTATCCTGGGAAGCTGTTCGTAAAGAACCATCACATTACAGGGAGAATTTTGCTTTAAGGACATAGATTTTGATCTCGACTCTACATCAATATTGCCTGGTTTGTATTTTATTACCTGTAACTTATCTTCTTCACAAAGATTATTAGAAACATTTTATTTTATGAAATTCAAGTTCTAATAATCTTAAAGCAAAATTTTTCCCTCTATTCTAACAGTTTTTGTGAAGAGTTTACAGGTGATGTTTTTAATTTCGGAAAAAAACAAAATTCCAATTTTTTCTAAAAGTTTAATTTTTAACTGTTTTAGGAAAAAAAAAAGGGTGACAACCAAACTGAGAATGTCAGTGGACTGCTCAATGCACAAACTCCTGTGACCCAGAATGTGACTGCACAACCGGTTGCGGCACAAATGGTTGTTCTGCCCACACATATAACTGTGGGGGAAAAACCTAAAAAGTTCAATGGAAATGAATTCAAGAAGTGGCAAGGAAAGATGCAGTTCTACCTGACCACCTTGAAGCTGGAAAGGTTTCTAACTTAAACTGCCCCTGTGTTGGCACCTGGATGGATGCTCACTCTGTTGCTGCTATTGATGCATGGACTCAAGGTGATTACCTATGCAGAAATTATATCCTGAACAGTTCTGTAGACCCGCTCTACAATGTGTACTGTGTCTTCAAGACATCCAAACAACTGTGGGGGTCTTTGGAGAAGAAGTACAAAACCGAATATGCTGGCTCCAAAAAATTTATAGTTGGCAAATTTCTGTACTACAAGACGGTTGATTCCAAGACTGTTGTAAGTCAAATTCAGGAGTTGCAAGTGATATTGCACGAAATTGCTGCAGAGAACATGACGTTGTGTGAACCATTTTAGGTTGCAGCATTCATTGAGAAGCTTCCACCTAGATGGAAGGACTTTAAGAACTATCTCAATCACAAGCGAAAGAAAATATCTCTTGAGGACCTCATTATCAGGTTGCGGATTGAAGAGGACAATCGCAAGGCTGACAAGTCCTATGGAAATAAGTTCATAGAAAAGTCCAACATGGTGGAGTACGAACAGAAGGGCAAAAGAGGAAGTTCTCGCCACAGGGCTCAAACAAGAAGCCTGCTGCAAAGAGGTTTGCTTGAAAATGCTACAAGTGTGGAAGGCTGGGGTACAAGATATCTGAATGTCGCAGCAAGGATGACATTCGTACTGGAACTGGAAAGGCGAAAGGAAATGAGAAAGCCCATGCGCATATAGCTGAGAACCTGTCCACTGGCCTCTCTAACTTGGAACTTCGTGATGTTGTATCGGAGGTCAATCTGGGTGGGAGCAATCCTCGTGAGTGGTGGTATGATACTGGAGCCATCAAGCACATCTGCTCGGACGAAGAGATGTTCACCTCATACCAGAAATGAAACAAGGATGAACAGTTGTTCAATGGAAATTCTTTCACTTCCAAGATTGAAGGAATAGAGAAGATAGTGCTGAAGATGATTTCTGGAAAGGAACTAACACTAACCAATATGTTGCACGTTCCAGATATACGTAAGAACCTGGTCTCGGGATCTGTGCTGAGCAAGAATGGATTTAGGGTCGTGCTTGCTTCTGACAACTTTGTACTTTCAAAGAATGGGGTGTACTTGGGAAAAGGGTATGTTAAGGATGGATTGTTCAAATTCAATGTAATGACAGTCATCACAAAATCTGTTGTTCCCAAAATTAATGAAATGATTCCTGTTATTTATGTTGTCGAGTCTTCTTTTATTTGGCATGAAAGACTAGGTCATGTTAATTTCAATTCTCTGCGTAGATTAATTAACATGAATTTACTATCAAAATTTAAGGTAGACAACTGCGATAAATGTGAAGTTTGCACAGAGGCCAAACTCACTAAAACTCCATCTCGTTCTGTAGAAAGAAGCACTGAACCTCTAGGTTTAATTCACACGGATCTGTGAGATTTAAAATTCGTGCAGAGCAAAGGCGGTAAAAAGTATTTTGTGACGTTCATAGACGATTGCACAAATACTACTATGTATACTTGTTACATAGATAAAATGAGGCATTGGATAAATTCAAGAAATATAAGCTTGAGGTTGATAATCAACTTGGCAAAACGATTAAAATCGTTAGGAGTGATAGAGGAGAGCAATATGATGCACCGTTTAATATGTTCTGCTCTAAACATGGAATAGTTCATCAGACCACTGCTCCTTACTCACCTAAATCAAATGGTACTGTCGAGCGCAAGAACCGAACTCTGAAGGAGATGATGAGTGCCTTGTTGTTGAATTCTGGGCTACCCCAGAACATGTGGAGGGAAGCGTTGCAGACCGCCAACTATATTCTCAATAAAATTTCTCACAAGAAAACTGGCAAGACACCATACGAACTGTGCAAAGGTAATATACCTTCGTATAAATGCCTCAAAGTGTGGAGGTGTCTAGTAAAGGTTGCAATACCTAATTCCAAAAAGGTCACAATAGGACCTAAGACCATTGATTGCTTATTCATAGGCTATGCACACAACAGTAGTACATATCGGTTCTTGGTATATGAATCGGATATACCGGACGTGCATGTGAATAGAATAATGAAATCTAGGAATGCTTCCTTCTTTGAACATGTGTTTCCATGCAAGGATGCTACGTATCTCAAACATACACGTGAACAAAGGAGTGCAAGTACTTCGGTTGATGAACCAGGAGATGATAATGATGAACCTAGACAAAGTAAACAGGCTAGAACATCGAAGTCATTTGGTTCTGACTTTGTAATGGCCTTTCTGTTAGAGAATGAGCCTAGAACATTCAAGGAAGCCATGTCTACTCCTGATACTCCTATGTGGAAGGAAGCAATCAAAAGTGAAATAGACTCCATCATGCAAAATCATACATGGGAGTTGGTCGATTTGCCTTCTGGATGTAAAGCTCTAGGATGCAAATGGATTTTCAAACGGAAATTGAAACTAGATGGTTCAATAGAGAAACATAAGGCTCAACTTGTGGTACAAGGATTTAGGCAAAAGAAAGACCTAGACTTTTTTTATACTTATTGTCAGGTCACGAGAATAACTTCCATAAGAATATTAATAGCTATTGCAGCTCTATGCAATCTCGAAATACATCAAATGGATGTCGTAACTGCCTTTCTAAATAGAGATTTAGAAGAAGAAATATACATGAAACAACCTGGGGGTTATATAGTTCCTAGACATGAAAAAAGGTGTGCAGACTAGTAAAATCCTTGTACGGATTGAAACAAGCTCCAAAGCAGTGACATGCAAAATTTGATAATGTTATGATGTCAAATGGTTTCGAAATAAATGAATGTGATAAGTGTATCTACATTAAAGATACTCCAAATGGATGCATTCTGGTGTGTCTGTATGTAGATGACATGCTCATTATTGGTAGCAATAATGACATTATCAAACAAACTAAGAAGATGCTTAGTGAAAAGTTTGATTATGAAAGATTTGGGAGTTGCAGATGTCATACTAGGAATCAAAGTTTTCAGGACGTCTGAGGGAATTACTTTGTCTCATGCTCATTAAGCTGAGCAGGTACTTGAAAGATTCAAGAATTACTCCAATGGGACTTCCAAAAGTCCTGTGGATCCCAGTCTCCACTTGTCAAAAAATACGGGTGACAGCATATCACAATTGGAATATACACGTGTAATTGGTAGTCCGATGTACATAACAAATTGTACAAGACAGGACTTGGCGCATTCAGTAAATGTACTGAGCCGCTACACAAATAATCCAGAACGAAGTCAATGGAAAGAAATAACTAGAGTATTGAACTACTTGCGACATACTCAGAGTTGTGGGTTGCATTACACCAGATATCCAGCAGTATTGGAAGGCTACAGTGATGTCAACTGGATATCGGACTCCAAGAACTCGAAATCCACTAGTAGGTATGTCTTCACTCTTGGTGGTGTAGCTGTGTCATGGAAATCCTCTAAACAAACATTATTGGCCAGATTCACCATGGAATCTGAGTTTATTGCTTTGGACAAAGCAGCAGAAGAAGCAGATTGGCTTCGTAACTTTGTAGACTATATTTCTATGTGGGAAAAAACAGTGTCTGCTATATGTGTACACTGTGACGGCCAATCGGCTATAGCAAGGGCACTGAGTTGCATGTATAATGGTAGGTCTCGTCATATCAGAAGGCGACACAAAACCATTAGACAACTGCTCTCAAATGGAATAATCTCTATAGAGTATATAAAATTGGTTGACAACCTAGCGGATCCATTTACTAAAGGTTTGTTATGAGAGCAGGTTGTGAGATCATCAAGAGGAATCAGTTTAAAGCCTATAACAAAAGAGAATACTTGATGGAAACCCTATCTAGGTGACTCGAGATCCCAAGATCTAGGTTTAAGGGAACAACTAAATCTTGTTGACTCGACGTGAGCACTGAGAGATTAAAATATCGTACCCATTCTTAGGATGATAAACAGTGCTACCTGTAAGGGGTTAGGATAAGCTTGGCTTTTAATGATTCCCACAGCTTTGAAATAAAAGTGGGGTATGACAGGATACTCTTTATGGAAAATCACCTTGTGAGTGTGAAATTGGGTCATTTCTAGGAGAATGAAGAAAGGCTATATTCTCCAAGTTTACTCACGATTAACCAGGTTGTCTAAGGCCAAAATGAACACAACAAGAGAACCTAGTTCTGTGAGAAGATGAAACGGTGTGATAGTTATTGTCTAGGTTCACATCAAAGCCTGGGTAGTTCAAGACATCATGTTCACTACCTGGTCAAATGAATCCGATGGCTACTCACTAGGGGTGGTTCAAAGTTGAAAAATTACTACCATTCCTGATGCAGTAATTTTTTGATTATAATCTCAGTGTCTTTTCTGTCGTTTCTGCATTGCATAGCCTGGTAATTTTCATTCATGTGGGGGATTGTTGAAAATGTTTTTGGCACCAGTTCTGGGCCTGATTTTGATGGGCTCCTACCACCGGCAGTGCCGAAAAGTGATTGGACCGCATTCATCTCGTTGAGTACTATTCCGTAATGTACTCGTATGCCAAAAATGAATTTCGTATGAATGAGAAATGTTGGTCCAAAGTTGGGTACTCGAAATGTACTAACTTGAGAATTTGGAGAAAATGGATAGTCCCATATCAAAAGTTGAGAAAGATTTCTCTAGTATATAAGCTAAAGAAATGGACTAAAGGGTGTAGCCCTGGGGTTACCACTAACCTGTGGTGGAGAGAGGACCTAGCCAAGTTGATAAACACACGCGCGCGCACCCGACCCAGCCGGTTTGGTTTGGTTTGGTTTGGTTATAAAATTGTTTAAGCTTGGGCCTGACTAGCCACAGCCTAAATTATTTTTTGCCCAGCTCCAAATTTTTCCTTGGTCTGTTTCTCTCCTTTGTGGGCTTGGGCTTCTGTTGAGTCTGCAACATAAGCTTCTAAAGGCATTTTGAATTCTGTAACGGGTGCTATTAATCTATAACAGCAGAATAATGGATCCATCAGTTACGCTTCTGATCTCCTATAAAATCCAGTCATTTTTGGTCTGTCATTACTTACACTTTTACAATTTTCAACCTCTTCTCCTTGTCTTCTGAGTCTGTCTGAGAGTGCAACACAGTTGCTGGTTCGCTAATGTCTCTGAAGCTTGGGTGCTGCTCTTCAGAGAAGGTAATACAGTTGTTTCCTGGAAAGCTGTTCGTCAAGGACAGAGATTTTGATCTCGACTTTGTATCAGTATGCCTGGTTTGCATTTTATTACCTGTACCATATCTTCTTCACAAAGATTATTAGAAATATTTTATTTTATGAAATTCAAGTTCTAACCATAGACTCCTTCGCGAGTGCTGGCACCAGAATCCAGAATGTCACCCTTCCTTCGAGAAGATCATTGTCCAGCTTGAGGTTATCCATGAGAGTCTTAAGATAAGGAAATCCAGGGGAATATGTGCTAACTGCTGCATCTTATGATGACATTGTTTGATATGGGTTAATAATTTGTTGTTTGTTTCTGTAATTCATTGTTGTTCGGGAGTAAATTTATCTGATGTTAAAAGTTTGCCCCCAAATTGGCATGGTGCTCAACTACTTAGCTAATTAGTGAAATGACCTACTTTTTTAGAATATTTGGCAATATGACCTAGTTTGAAAACTATTTAGCTAAATGACCTAGTTACTATTTAGATTTCTATAGTATTCTTCATATAATAATTTCTATAGGATGTGTGACCTTTCTTTAAATTCTAAAAGTTTATGGGTATTAAAATAATTTCTACTTTTATTATTAAATTTTTTTTTATTCTATACCTTATAAATTAGTGATTAATTTAAACAAAATTACAGAAATTGAGTAAAAATTACTTACTCTTACTGCCTCTGATACCACCAACTGTGCGAAGCATTAAATCTCTCCTGTAAAATAGAATTAAAGGGAGTATCAAAAAACTTTAAAACTTTAAAGGATCAAAATTTTTTAAAGATGATAATTTTCTGTAAAATAATATTCTTCGAAATAATGTATATTGTCTATCTCAAAAAAGTAATCCAATGTATCTTCAAGATCTCCCATATATTCTAATTCTGTCTCAGATATTTCACTATTACTATCATATGGAGGTTCTTCGAGTTCTTCTATATGTCTATTTCCTTCTCCAATTTGTTCATTTTTTTTAGAAATTGTCTATATGTTGTTGCAGGGCTCCAGATATAACTACTAAATACACCATTCTCATCGAATAATAAAGATCTTTCATAAAAAGTTAAATCATCAATTATTTTGACATTTATATTACTAGTTTCTCCAGGATTTATTTGATTTATTGTTATAATTATTACTCGTTGAACACTAAAGAAGAATAATTTGAATTCATAATAATCATTCATGCTTGTTACTCTATGAGGATAGTGAACATAAAAAACTAGCATTCTATCACTTCCTTGATAATTAATCATTAATTCAAAAATTTCTGAGGCAATACTCAAACGATTATTTAGTCCTATTGAACAACAATAATTATAAAATTAGGAGTAGAGAGAGATTTCTAAGGATACCCTAAAAATCAAAACAAAACGGCCCATCATGCTTTCGACCAAGTTGAACCTCTTTGAGCTGCTCTGTACCAGTTACTACCAGTAGATAAAATACCTCTGGTATGCACCCCGTTTTCAGTGCTCCTTTTACGTTCCTCCCATCTCAGGATTACTATGCTCTTAAACGAGTTTCATCCGAGAGATACGTCTGGAACAACTAATGGCACTTCGATACAGACAACCACAACCTAGCTCGTTTCCTGCTACTAGGTGTATAGTCTAACTTTAGAAGGTTACAAATGAGTCTTTTTGCAAGATCCTTGAGGCAGAGCCTTACAAAACTCTCCCCAAATAAGAAAAATTAGTTGCTCATACCTTATCTGGTAAAAGATCTTGTAGAGGAATTCATAGAAAGATAATTTTATTTGCTCTTGATCTCCTTACAGACTTTTCTTACAAGCTTATATGGAGGATCTAGATAGTCTGCCCTCTAGCTTACTCAGTCTACCCTCTTATAGACCAAGGGATCAGCTTACAACAAGTTTACATACGTCATTGCTTACATCACAAGTCAAATAATTGTTGCTTACACTAGTCTTTAATAATTACCTTGTGGACTACTTTAGAAAAAGAGATTCCTCCTGGCAGACATGTTCACATGCTCCACATTTGTGTTGATGTTCTGTCTTAATCAAGCTACGGTAGTATCTAGCTGTCTCTTCTTTCATTGTCATTGCTCCTGTGGATAGTATTTGGTACCAGCTGTCAAACGGCTCAAGCTTATCTTGTGGCTGTTTTATTTTTTCTATACTATACATTATTATTTTTTCTGGATCTGGGCTGTCATAGATCCATATGTTGTTGTCTCTTAGTTTTATATCCTTTAACTCACAGTACATGTTCCTAAAGCCCGCTGCCCTTCTTTCTGGGATTAATTTTTCAAATTCTTCAGTTTTGTATGGTACAATATTTGATGCTCCATAGATCACCTGGGTGGTCATCCCTATTTTTATAACGTGTTCTGCTGGGAGCTCTTCATTGTCTTCAAGATATTCAGGGATGGTTGAATCATTCTGACATATATTTTTTGGGCCTGTATGAGGCCAAAATAACTCTTGGCTGTTTTGTAAATTTCTTTTGGCAAGTTGACTAGTTCCTCACATTCTCTAGATGGATAGATGCAATGAATAAGTCCTCTTTCGAACAATGCCCTGCTTGTTCTTGGATTAGCTCCTGGTAGGATGATGGCTTTGTTCATATGTTGTTGTGATATGATTTTGATGAACTGGTTCACCTCTGTTACTTGGCATAGTTTTTGAATATATTGTAAAAATAATACTTTCTTTGATACTTTGATAGGAGCTTTCTCAGTAAGAAGTGTCTCCTTGTATGTAGTCTTATTTGAGGATGCAAGTGCATCCTCTTTTAAGGAATGAGTAGGTTCGCCTATCTCACTCATTTTCTCGCTAGTATTGTCCACCATATTTTCTGTGGTTACATGCTGACTTACATGCTGGTAGAACAGACTTTGGAGCCCGCATATTTGCAATTGTAATTGATTAAATGCTCCTTTTATTTGCTCCACAGTCTCCTTTAGGTAGACTATATCCTGTTCTATATGCTGGACTCTATTTTTCATCCTGTAAAAATGAAATTGTTAGCTTCTTGATAAGAAATCTGCTAGGATGTTATCTTTTCCTTTTATATTTTCTATTGAGAAGTCGTAATGTGCTAACTCCATTTGCCATCTTATCAACCTTTTATTTTCTATAGTTGGGTCTATTATTTTGTTAATCCAACTCTTTGCTTGTGTATTGTCTGTTCTTACTGTGAATTTTGTACGTATAATGAATAACTTAAATTGTTTTATAGCTTTTAAGATTGCTAGTAGTTTTTTTCATTTATGTGGTAATTTTGTTGGGTCTATTTGAATGATCCACTAGTATATCTGGCTAGTTTTTCTTCTTCTTCACCTATTTCAATGAATTTTAATACTGCTCCCTAATTATTTTCACGCGCATCTGTTTCTATTATCCATGAACATTCTTTAACAGGTAATATTAGCTTATGTAATTCTGAAGTTTGTTATTTTAATATTTTAAGTTTCTCTTCATCCTCTCGGGTCCATTCCCATTTCTAAAACTTTTTCAGTTTTTGTTGTAACCAATTTATTTTTGCTGATAAATTTGGTATGTAACATCTTGTTTGATTTAGTAATCCTATTATAGATTGTACTTCTCTTTTTTCTTTTAGGACATTAGGAAATGTCTTTATTTTTTCTGCTATATGTGGTTGTAATTCTATTCCTTCATGTGATAATTTTGTTCCTAAGAATTCTATCTCAGTTTTGAATAATTCCATTTTCTTTTTTGATAGTATAATACCTGTATTTTTTACTATTTCTATGAATTTTAGTAGATGTTCTTTATGTTGTTCCTCATTTTCGGATCCTGTTTTTATAACCGAATGGTAATACATTCCATTCATAAAATCCCTGAGGTGTGCTAAATGCTGTTAAAGGTTTTGAATCTTCTGTTAGTTTTACATGATAAAATCCTGATTTACAATCAAATTTTAAATATATTTTTCTTGTTCTTACTGTGTTAAGAAGTATTTGCATGTCTAGTAGTGGGTATCCAAACCTCTTAGTATTTTTATTTAGTTCTTTATAATTTACTATCATTGGAGATTTACCACTTTTTTCTTCTGAATGCTTTCTTACTATGAATGCTAGTAATGAATGTGGACTTTGTGATTTTTATATGTAATTATTTTCCATTAATTATTTTATATGTATTTTGAACTCTTCTAGATCTGTTGGAGTATGTCTTATTGTCACGCCCCGTTTCCCAAAATACGGGAATACAAGTCCATGACTGAGGCCCAGCAAATGATGCGAATACACCATTCATAAGCTGTACAGTTAACTCAACAACAAGATAACAACAAAACCATGCAAGTATGTAAAATCACAATAGGATAACAAAAGTACATGACATAGTCCATAACATAACCGAAAACTAGAAAATACAAAGTAGTTCCGGGTCAAACACGGCTGGAATATAATAAAGAGTAGCATGAATAAAACATGAACTAAAGATAACATGATAATTAACAAGACAAACACTTGATCCGCAACACCTTCGGGTAATTTTTCATTCGGGCCTGCAAGTATATCATTACAAAAAGAAGAAACAAGAAAATACCCGTTAATGCAAGTCTGTAATAGAAGAAACAAGAAAATACCCGTTAATGCAAGTCACGGGCCGCAAATGGTACAAGCTAAGGGGACAAGTACAAAACGAAACAAAAGCAGGGAAAGAGCAAGGAATCAAGAATCATGTAATAGGAGAAATGCAATATGTAAACAGGATCATGAACAAGACATCATGAAACAAGTGACATGCATATAAACAAGTAAGCAAGTAAACAAGTCAACAAGTCAACATGAACATGTACATGTAATTGGATCATGCAAGTGTACATGTTAATCTTATGTCTTTTATTAATTCTATCTAGGTAGCACTTCATGCTTCCATCCTTTTACTATATGGTTGCTACGTACAATCAGTTATGTTTAGGCCCAGTGGTGGATTCTATAGGTCACGTACTCGGAAAAAATATATCAATTGTATCTTGTATCGAGATACATGCAAACTTGTAACGTGAAACATATAGAGTGTAAACTTATAGCGTGAAACATATAAACTTATAATCTGCAAACTTGCAACTTGTCAACTTGCAACTTGCATCGGAAAACCACGAGCTTCCGTCCGAGTACGCTCTTCTATATTGCCCACTACTAGATCTTTACCCTTATACCCCAGCTTGTTACTTTTATTAATTTTAATCAACAATAACAAGATATCATATTTAAACTACTATCACAGGTAAAACAATCATGCACATAATCATGTATAATCCTAAAAGTACATATGTGTGTATTTATCGTGTTCATGTAATGCATGTGGCAACAAGGTATTCACGATCATGTACGAATACGAGATCAACGGATTATGTATAGCAATAGTTTTCAATTCGACTGATGAATACAAATTAGAGTCAAAGAATGTACTTGCGGTATTTTTCAAAGGAAGTTTGTACGAGAACAAACGAATTGTATAAGAGGATACTTGCCTGATAACCGATGACGACGAAAACGAAGCAAGAACAAGAATAACGGGAACGGATTTCCGGCACAAACGAAATGAACGGATCGAACAAACACACGAACCAATCACGAACACAATTGGATAGCTGAGATCGAAGATCAAGATCAAGATGATCGGATCAGATCGGACGGTCAGAATTCCCTGATGATGAAGATAATGATGAAGATCAAGATCGATCGATCGAGCTGCTGCGATCAAAGGAAGTTGATGATCATCATGATCGTGACGGTCAAGAAAAGATCAGACAGCTCGGATTTGATCAGATGATCAAGAGGAGATCGACGGCCCACATCCAATCAAGCATGATGATCAAGATCCAATGGACAGCCAAGATCACCCCAATGGTGATGATCAAGATCAAATCAACGGAAGGCTAGGAATCAATCAATCAAGATCAAGATAACAATCGGATGAACCACAATTGAAGTTGATCAAAATTCACAACAACAGCAACTCCAAGGCTCTGGCTGTCAACGACGGCGGCAGAACGACACGTCGGCGTGGGCTGCGACGGGGGCACGCCGGCGAGGGGGCAGCAAGGTAGAGGAGAGTGCACGGCGAGGTGTTGGTGCGACTGTCGAGCAATCGGGACAGATGGCAGCAAGGCGGCAGCCACAGGGGCTCGCAACACTGCAGGGACGTCGGGGCTGAGCGGTGCAGGGAGGTTGCACGGCGCAGGGACGAAAGGGTGCAAGGTCGTCGTGGGGAGCTCGACAAGGGCGGAGGACGAAGGCAGTCGGTAATGGAAGGAGTCACTTCGGGGGACTTGCGGTGCTCGAGCGGGAGGAGGAAGACGATGGAGCACGAGGATGGTTCGAGCGGGGTCACTCGACTGAGAGGTCGCGACAATGGCGAGCGGGCTCGATGGGTGGCAGAGACGAAATCGAGGACAAGGAGGAGAAGCGAAGGGCTCTGCGGTGGAGTCGCCGAGGTTGGGGGTGCAGGCGAGGCGGAACACAGTGGCGCTCGACTAGATGGCGAGCAGAGGGTTCAGCTCACCGAGGAAAACAAGGGGGGTGTTGGTTCTGTTTGGTTTTTGGAACAGAGGAGTGGGAGAGAGGAAGACGGAGAGAGAGAGAGAGAGAGAGCGGGTGAGAGAGAATGGGAGAAGGGGGGTTTATATAAATATATAATAATATAATAAAGAATAAAGTATTGTGTGGTAGTTATGAGGTGTAGGGGCTTATGGAGTTACGACAGGTGAAAAGTGGGGGAATGTGAGGGAATTTTTATACGGGTAGTCAAATTTGGGTGGGGTAGGATGATTGGTTAACGGGTTGGGTATATAAATCTGTGTTTGGGTTGTAAACTTGGGCTTCAAAACATTTAAATAAATCAATTAGGGTATTGGGCTTATAATAACAATTGGGCTCAGATTAGATATATAAATAAATAATGCAGAATGAATAAAAATTGGGCTTTAAAAATATATAGTTAAACAATTGGGCTTATAATAAATAGTTCATTGAATAATTGTATATTGGGCTTCATAAAATAGTTTGAATAATATAATCAATTAATAAAGAATAGTTACAAGATACTAAGAATTTAAAATACGAAAAAATACTTGAAAAATACGTATTAACGGGGACAGGGGTTACACTTATAGGTTTAATTTTTATTATTTTTTTCTTATCTATTAACTCTATTTGTGCCGTGGGTTTACTTAAGTTCCATTTTGTCAAAGGGTCTTCTCCGCACAGATCTTCTAATTGCTTTTGTAAAAAAAAAATTGTAGTTGTTTCTTGAACTTGTTGTATTCTAGTTTTGTTTGGTAAATATTGGTATTCACCATGCTGGGTTGAAGAAACTCTGATGTGTGGCAGGTCAGTTCTGGAATAAGGTTGGGTTATTCTAATTGCTATTGCTTGGTGTCGGCAAGGTGTTGTAAATACGACTGATTTATGTGATATGGTTATGGGATAGTATTCTTGGAAAAAATCATTTCCTAAGAGTACATCATTATTTATATATTCAAACTGGTATATTATTGGTATTTTTAGTATGTAACTTCCCATTTGTACATTAACATTTTGTTGATACTTGTCAAGTATGATAGTTTTTCCAGTTAATCCAGTTATTGCTTTTTTATTATATCCATTTTGTTTCCATTTTGGTAGCATATTTTTGCAGCATAGGCTGTGCCTGCTCCGGTGTCCATTAGACTATGATAGTTTCTTGATTTGTATACTTATAACTTTGCTTTTTTCTATCATTTCTATTCCTGATAATTTATGATACATGACTAGACTTTTGTCTTTATTTTCTTCAGCCATGCTTATATAGAAATTAGGTTTTATAGTAAATTTTATCTTTTGCTACATTAGGTTTCCTTGTACTATTCCTATTAAGGCATCTTGTGTACTTGATATTATCCTATCATCCATTAGGTATATTTTGAGGGGTGTATTTATCACTTCCTTAAAACAGGCTTTTGTTATTATTTTTACAGCTCCTAAATGTATGTGTCTAAATATTTTTCTGGTTTTTTCATTTATTTTTTCCATCTCTTGTCTTATTATTCTTTCGGTTATTAATGGAATTATGGTTTTTCCTTGTGCTTGTTCAATGTCTATAGGTTGTTCATTATTCCTAGCTATTATGATGGTACTTTTCTTCCTTTCGAATATTAGTAGTTTAAAATTTTCTTTTGGATTTATGTCTAATTTGGTCGCTCTTATTTTATCGTATTTTTGTATGTCAAAACACATTCTTTCTCTTATTCATTGTTTTCTTCACTTTCTGAAGGTTCTCCTATTTCTGTTATTTCTGTCATCATGTTTATTTCACATTCTTCTGTTTCACCTTCACTACTTCCACTATCTTCTTCCATTACCATTATTTCTTCATCTTCACTTACTTCTGACCATTCTTCATCATATTCCATGGGTTCATAATTTATGTTATTCATTTCTTCAATTTCTTCTACGTATTTTACATTTTCTTTTTTCATTCTTTTAGGACAATTTGGTGATATATGTCCTACCTCTCTACATATGTAACAATTACATTTCTTAAGGTTTTTTGTATACTATCTATTTTTATTTTTATTCATTCTTCTAAAGTATTTTTTATAGGATTTTTTATATCTCTTAAAAGTTTTTCTATATTTTGGTTTATATTTTTGGAATTTTTTATTACTCTTCTTTGTATAATTATAGTTATTATTGCATCCCCAATGATTCGGTCTTGCATCTTCACAACAAATTCTTTGTTTATACGTTCTATAATATTTCATTGTTGCTCTAGCATCTTGGCATACTTTGTCCCTATAATCTTTTACGAATTGTGTTCTATACCCTAAAGTGTCTACTTCTGGTTTTACTTTCTCACCTATGTATGCACTATATATGTTTATACTCCATGGATCAGGTAGTTTTAGAAAGAATGAATTCAGGATTTGACTCCTTTCTTCTTTTGTGTAATAACTATCTTGAAAATATTCTCGAAATTCACAAGCATAGTTGTCAAAATAACACATGTCGCATATTTTTAAGTTGCTTAGTCTCCATCTTGCTTGATTCTTTTTGTATATAGTGTGTTTTTCTCCTTTATCGTATATACTGAATTCTGTTCTTATTGTTATCTCGTAATTTGTAATTATTTCTTTTAGACCTGAGGTTTGTTGTGTTGAGGTTTCTTCAGTTCCTCTATCATCAATTGGTCTTGATTTTCTTATAGTATTTCTTTTTTTTTCCTTTAATCCATTCCACCATTTTGCTATTACACCTATAAAGGTGGCTTCTATAAATTTCTCAAATGCGTTTCCTGTAAGATTTTGCCTAAATCCTACTATCAGTGAGGAATTTACCCATTCTTCAATCGTCATATCTACATCTTTTACGCAATCTAGGTCTAGCCATTCTCCATTTCCTGCTATTCTTTTTTCGTAGTGTTCTGTAGGTTCATATTTTGGGTTTTCTTTTCTTTGTCTCTTCCTAACTGCATTTTTCTTTTTGTGTTTTGTCATTTCCATGGTAATTGGTAAGGTTTTTTGTTGGGTGGTGGCCTTAAGATTTCATACATGTCATTTGGAATTTCTGAAGGTTTTGCAATAAACTTATCTTGGTCCATTTTTACTTCTTCATTTGTTATGTCTAGATTTTTCAAGGCTTCTTCTACTTCTACTGGGTTAGGATTTGCCATTAAATCTTCTATTTCCAAAATATTTATATTAAGTTTTGTTATTGCTTCTAATTGCTTCATACCTTCTTCCGTTATGCCTAATTTTTCTTCTGGGTAGTCAGTTATATATCTACCTAATTCTTTTATATTTTTATTTATAATTTTTAAATCTTTTCTTATATCTCCTACAATTTCAGGACTATTGTAATCTTCTTCCAACTCTTGTATGTTTATCATATAAATTTTTGGGGTTATGTTAGGATTTAATGCAACTGCTTCATTGACCATACTTAGCCTGTTATTTTGTATGCTAGTAGTTGTTGGTAATACCAACTTTGCTTCTTTGTTTCTGTAATCTAATACTCTATATGCTATCTCTTTTTGTATTTCTTTAGGTAGTTTATTAGTTACTTTTCTTGTTTGTAACAAGTATTCTAATATTTCTTTACTAGCAATATGCTTCCTTTCTGTTGATTTTTATCAATGTATCTAATCTTAAATTTTGAAAGATTTTTTCATTTAAGTTTCTTTGTTTTCTGTGAATTTTTCAGCATTTATAAGGATAAGATATATTATAGTTTATAATTTTTAAAGTAGGGTTATACAGAAAATTTTGTTTTTCTGTTATTATATTAATAGGATTAGTTAGTTATAATATTTTGTAAAAGTGGGTTGTTTGTCTAAATATTTGTTGAAGGTGGGTCAATTAGTAAGGTTAGCTCCTCAGCTGCATGATTCGGTATTGCTATAGTTGTTCCAAAAACAATCCTGGTTATGCTTCAAGTTATTCAACTTTTTTACTCTTGTTTCTTCTTAAGAAAGCTTTGCCACAGGCTTATTATGATTTGCTGTCGAATCTCAGTTGTTTGTCCAAATTAAGTGAATTAATGGTTGGATTTATTGGACAATACCCTATGAGAATTCATACGTAATCTTGTTTTTATCCTTGGACTCGCGAGATTGCAGTTTTTGGTGCATGCTTGTTGGAATTTTATTTTATTTTAGTTTCGTATATAAGATAAGATAATATTCTATATGGAAATCATGAGTATTCATTACTTCATTATTTTTATTGAGTTAATGGTGGGCAAGTCCTCCGGGAGTTCTTTTCTTTTTTCTTTTTTTTTTTATTTTTATTTTTTTAGGAAAAAGGTGGAATAAGACCACCCTGTTTCATTAATAAGAAATTAACAAAACAACCCCAGCATACTGGGGCAAGTTACAACTTACAGACAGAAAAAAAACATAAAGCAACATGACCAATACATATAATCAGCTCTCACTCTAACCTACGAGGACCAACTAATTGTATGTCCGTCAAGCAAGCTTCGAGCACCCACCTCCACGGCACGCGCCCACCCACCTGAAGCGAATCCTGTGGGATTTGAAAATTTGCCGCTCCCCTCCTTCTACCTTACCAACGCAACTTCACACATGGCCCAATCGGAGTCGCACCCAAAAGGAGAGCTGTCGCAACTTCACCTCTTATACGCTTTAGCTCTCACAAGCGATTCTAAGCAAAACTCTCACTAACCCTAACTACGGACACGGTCTAAGAGAGCAATGAAGATGGTACTTATACTCTCTCAGGTGATTTCTCACAAACACAAACAGACACCTGCATAGAGTAGTGAGAAGCAATATCTTCACTTTCTCACTCTCTCACTCTCTCTCTCTCACATAAAACCCAACCAAATCACAACCAATTTGAAGAATCACCTTCACCTCTCGTTCCTGCGGGCGGTGGACGTTGTAGATTTTAGGTTCAATGATGAGGGCGTAGTGGCGGTGCTGTTGCAAAGTCTGTGGCAGTGGATTAAGGAAGGTCAAGTTCAGTGTGTGACTCCTCTACTGCCGACCAAAAACACAAACATCTCCCCTCTGTGCACCTCATGGGGGGACCCCTTCTGCCGGCCCAAGCCCCACCCTGTGCAATAACGATCATGGGGGGACCCCGTCTTCGGGCCCTAGCCCCACGACTATACACTTCATTCTTCTCACTGGATCAAATTTTCTCCACCTCCTTCTTCACATCCCGAACGCTCCGCGACAGTTGAGACAAACACCCCGGAAGCTGCGACAAGTGAGCGCCCATCACGAAGGGGCCCCGTCTT
>CM030365.1:242007922-242018872 GCA_017893485.1 Hemerocallis citrina | reverse complement strand
TATTTGGATAAATATATTTGGATAAACTGAGTACGCTGAACCTGCAGGCTGCAGTTGTTGAAAAAAAAAACAATCCCATTTAAACATGCTCAACCAATAGTAACTCCAATAATAGCAACTCCAAAGAAGTAAGCAGCAACTCCACTTCAACAAATCCAAATCAGCAAGTCTCCAATCAGCAACTCCCAAAGCAACTCAAAATGGCAACAACTCCTTCAATAAATTCCAAGACAACAAACACCTCCAATTGCAACTCCACTACAGTAAGATTCCAACACAACACCAAAGAGCAAACTAATAACCTCAACTTCAGTTCAGAAACACCAACCCCAATATGACTATCCAATCACCAAACAGTAACTTCAATACCCAAAATAATACCCCAACTACAACCCAAAACACCACCAATAAAACCCACTACAGCTCCTTCTTCTTCTTTTTCTTTTTTTTTCAACAGAGAGAGAGAGAGAGAGAGAGAGAGAGAGAGAGAGAACGAGCGGAGAAGAGAGCGAGCGGGAGAATGGGAGATAGGGAACGGCGATGGAAGCTTCGAGGGCCGGGGGAGTCGAGGATGGTGAACGGGCGGTGAGGCGAGCGGTCGACAGCAACGGCGGCAAGGCGATGGTCGACGTCGAAGTTGGAGGGTGAGCGAACGGTCGGTGAGGAGTCGAGTTGAAGGGAATGCGAGGAGGATGACGGCGGTTAGAGGATGTCGACAGGGGCGAGGCGGAGAGGTGCGGGGTGGTTCTCGGAGTTGGCGACGGCTGGACGAAAGGCTGCGAGGTGAGCGGCTGTGGAAGCGGAAGCGATGGGGCAAAGCTTCGGTAATGGCGGCTTCGCGGAGGTCGAGTGGAGACGACGATAACTGGCTCGATGGAGACGACGATCGAGGAGCTCGGGTGCATTGGCAATGGCGGGCTTGAGCAGCGTCGACGAGCTCGAGGGCGACGACTGCGGAGCGACTCACCTGTAGAAGACGGAGAGCGGCGAAGGCGGTGAGCTGCGAGGGCTTCGAGGCTGAGCGGTCGTTCGAGCGGAAGGAGGTGTTCGGTAATGGTGGGTAGACTTCGAGGTCGTGGCAATGGCGAGCGGAAGGAGTTGGTGGTGGTGCTGACGAACAGAGGAGGGGGAGTTGTCGAGGTGAGGGGTGGAGCACGTTCGCGAGCGGTGGAGATGGAGGAGGGAGACGAAGTGAAAGATCGGGTATGTTTGGTTTTGTTCTGTTTTTGTTTGGTTTTAGAAAAGAGGGTATAGGTGTATTCTGAAAAGTGTTTCCAAAAAAACACCTAAAACAAACGCCAACTCAGGATATGATTTCAGAAAAAAAAAAAAAAACTAAAACAAACAGACCCTAAGATTCTCAGTGCGATTAAAGACTTAGGCCAGGAGAAATCTCCGGGACCTAATGGCTTCCCTATATTCTTTTACCTTCTTTCAATTTTTGACGAACTCTTTGAGAGCAACACTCAGATTGTTTAGCTCAATTATGCGTCCATTGTCTTAATTCGCAAAAATGACGAGGTCAAAGAGGTTGGCAACCTCAGACCCATCAGCCTCCTGAACTGCTCCTTCAAAATCATCACTAAAGTTTTGGCTAAAAGACTGAAACCGTGGCTAAGTGAGATCATACACCCCGCCCAGAGTGGATTCATTTAGAGACGAGACATCTTAGATAGTATTGCTATTGCGCATGAGACCATCTTTCAGTGCGATAGGGACAAACTAGAGGGCTTTATGTTAAAACTACTTTGAGAATGCCTATGATACGGTAGAATGGGACAGTGTTATAGAGGTGCTCGAGTCTAGAGGTTTCGGTCCCAAATGGATCAGCTGGATTAACAAGTGCATTAGGGGCGGTAAATCGTCAGTGTTGGTGAACGGTAATGTAAGCAACCTTATAGCTTGCAAAAGAGGCCTTAGACAGGGTGACCCGTTGTCCCCTTTGCTATTCACTTTGGTGGCAGATGTAATATCTGAAATGACATTGCATTGTTCCAACCAAAATCTCCTTCGAGGTATTGGAGGTTTGGACGACAATCTTGGAATACCCATTCTCCAGTACGCTGATGATACTCTTCTTTTTGGGAGAAATGATATTAGCGAGGTTATCATATTCAAAGGGATCTTGGTCTTCGTTGAGGCATGGTGTGGACTAAAATTCAATTACGATAAGAGCTACCTCATTGGTCTAGGCAGATGTGATGAGGTGGCTACGAATTTTCTGTTGAATCCTGTAGGCAATGCAAGAAACACTAGAGGGGGGGTGAATAGTGTTGTATACAAAATAATTACGGAATTGAAAGTTTTCTTCTGTCCAGTCGACTTTCAAAGAGATATCAGTCGACTGGAGCGTCAGAATAGAAGAGTATTTTTGAGACTAGTCTGATAAGTCGACTTGCCAGAAGAGTTTTTAAGACGATTGTTATACCAGTCTGATCAGTCAACTTAGGATGTAGATCCAGTCAACTTACCAGAAAGATTTCGAGTAAACTGAAATGCAAGTAATGAAAAGAGTTCAAAGAGGTACAACCACAGAGATACCAATCACAAAGTACACACGATGTATCCTGGTTCGGTCCTCCCGACCTACATCCAGTCCCCAAGCAACCCACTTGAGATTTTTGACTATTCTTGAAAATGTACAAGAATACCCTACGGCGTTAGACAACAACCTTTTCCAACCCGTAGTCCTCTCTCACTACTAGAGGGAGCAAACCCACTCTTCTACCAAGAGTGAAAGATCGTTTCTACACCCTAGAGTCATACTCTCCAACCGAGAGGAACCACTCTCACAACCGAGAGTAAAAGAAAAACAATAAAGGTGTTTAGAATCAACCTATAGCCGTGTAGTATTTGTGCAGGTGGCTATTCGGTCAACTTCTGAAATCAGTCCAAAACGAATTCGATGTTATGCTGGACTGAAATCAGAGAATCAAGACTTTAGAGAATTTGAAAGCTTTTGAACTCTTGTTCTCTTTTTGAAACTAAGGACTTGAAAGCTTATCAAAAAAGAGAGTGTAACCTTTTCCAAGCGAATTCTACACTCTATTTATAGAGTTAGAATCACTGGACGTCGAGAAATAGTTGTACCAACTGTCAACCAACGGAAATAAATCTTTTGAATTCGAAAAATTAGGTTTTGAAATCAGTAAACTGTCGAAACGACTTGAACAGTTGACTGGGTTACCGTTATGAGTCAACTGGCCAGAGTTTGAAGAATATCAGACAGTTTTGTACAGATTCAGTCAACTGGTACTCAGCAGCTGATCTAGTTCAAGCTATTTCGACCTTTAGATTTTGTAAAACACACAGTTATAAAATTATGTGTGAGTGTGTGTGTGACAAGGCTGTACATCAATCTAAGACTCAACAAAGAGAAAAATTACATTTGTTTTTACAAGACACAAAATAAGACATTGAAGCTTTGGTCTTCACTTGAGTCTTGAGTCTTGAGTGAAGCTTTAGCCATTGTCTTTGTATGAAGCTTTGCTTGATCATTCTTCAGCTTTAGAACATTGTGACTTGCTTGATCAATTTGCTTTGAGTGCTTTGTGTATCATACAAGATATGCTTTGATTCAACCTACAATATATGAGAAATAGCACAACAAACTTTTCATTGTGTTGTAATCATCAAAATCAAGAATCAACATTTTCTAGCTAGCGTTCTGGGTTGTAAAGTCGGAAAGTTTCCCATTAAGTACTTAGGAGTACCCTTGCACCCCGGTAAACTAAAGCGGAATGATTGGATGATCCTTATAGAGAGAATTCGGAAACGGCTTCCCGGATGGAAGAGAAAACATCTTTCGCTTGGGGGCAGAATCATTCTTATTATGCTGTTCTGTCTAATCTCCCGATATATTGGATGTCAATTTATGAATTCCACGCTTGGGTTATCAATGAAATTAATAGAATTTGTAGAGATTTCTTATGGAAGGGTAGCTGAGAGGATAGTAAGGGCCTTCCACTAGTCAGGTGGAGCGTTGTTTGCCGGAAAAAAGAGTTTGGTGGTTTGGGAATTTTAAATCTCCGTTATATGGACAAAGCTCTTTTATGCAAATGGTGGTGGAAAATTCATTCCTCCCATACCCCTGCCCAAGGCAACATCTGGTTTAGATATAGAAGACATAGACGATTCAAATTTGGGGGGGGGGGGGGGGGGGGGGAGGGGGGCAACATCGTAGAGGTATTACCTCAATTTGGAGGGGAATTGACAGGGTGAGAGATCTGTTCCACTGTCATTCCCCGAGTAGGGTGGGGAATAGGGAAAACAAGAGATTTTGGCTCGACGCGTGGGCTGGTCCCAATACGTTAGCATCATTATTTCCCGAGATTTATGCGAGGGCCTTCAATAAAGCGGCATTGGTCGCAGACTATTGGGCTCGATCCTCGTGGCACATTAGGTTATTACCTACGAGTAATGATAATGTCCATATCAGTCTTCTCCCAATCTATACCTAGCTTGGGAATAACTCTACTGTTTTGGGTAACCAACAGGATGAGAGGGGTTGGCGCACTGATCCAAATGGCAAGTTTTCGATAAAAGCCATTTACTCAGTTCTCTGTGATGGGGGGATTAGATGTGCTGCAAATAGAGTAATTTGGAATGCGTGTGCTCCTCACAAAGTTCGGGCATTCCTTTGGTTGGTATCTAAGGATGCAGATTTTAACTAGAGAAAACCTCTCTAAGAGAGGGTTAATCACCGTGGTCGCATGTCCGAGATGCGGCGGCGGGATTGAGACTATTTGTCACCTTTTTCTCGAGTGTGTAGATAGTAAAAGTATTTGGGATTTCCTTCTCTTAGGCTTTGGCGTCCCTTGGGTGTGTCTTATCTTCGGGATGAGTTTAGAGATTTGGTGTTGGGACGTCGAAAGGAGTGGCATTGTATTGTTGCTGCTTCTTTATGTGTCATTTGGCTGGATAGGAACGATGTCTGCTTTAGAAATCATTCTTCTAATTTTGCTCAAATGATGTATAAAATTCTCTTTCTCACGTCTTTGTGGTTTTCCTTACCAGGGGCGAGGAAGAAAGCACGCACATGTGCTCTGTTCTCTAATACTGATGCGAGACATGGATTCGGCAACAACTGAAAGGATCACCTGTTAACATCTTACTCTTGGTTGAGTAAGGAGGAGTTTTGGCTTTTGTAGTAATTATGTTGCGAATCTTATTTAGCAGTTGTTTGTGAGACTTGAGTAGTTTCAGTTTATGCATTTCGGTTGTATTTCAAGTAATGGACTGGACTTATTTATGAGAATCTGAGGCAACTCTGTTGCCTTTTATTTTTTTTAAAAAAGTTTCCGTATTTTTCTTTTTATTTTCTTCAGGGATGTTCCAGGCCGATCTCCGACGGCGTCGGCGATGGCCGGAGCTCTCTTCCTCGACATCCCACTCAAGCTCTCAAGCTACGGTAATGGAAGTGCAAGAAGGAAAAGGGATGAACAAAAGATCAAGATTTCATTCATAGTCTCAAACCGAGTACAGGGAGAGTATTTATAAAAGACAAACACGTGCATAGCACGGATTTGGACAGACGGTTACATAATCTGTTGGACCTAAATGCTAATTACAATGCATTTTTACAAATAAACCCTTCAAAGATAGAAAATCTTCCCAGGACTAATACGCAACTTTCAAAGGACTGATACGCAAGCATGTCTTCAACTTCCCTTGTCTTCTACCTTTGCTAAGCTCTGAATCCCCATTTCTTCTCCCTGCTGATCCCCTTGGCCACTGCTAGATCCAATCATTGGATCAATACTCCCCCTCGAAAAGATTCCAGTACTGCTCTGAAGGACGGGAATCGCCAGTAAATGTCCCAGTACCCCTCCCACGTAGCTTCGCTCTCACTACCATTCCGCCATTGAACCAGAACTTCAGAAACAGCAATTCTTCTCTTTGGGATCATTCGACGCTCCAAGACCTTAATAGGATGGGGAGCTTCTTTCACAAAATAAGCAGGCAAAGCAGTAGAAATTATGTCCAAGTTACGATCACGCGGCCCAAAGGTTTTCAACTGTGAAACATGGAACACGTTGTGAATGCGTGACTCCTCAGGTAGTTGCAACTTGTAAGCCACCAATCCCACTCTGTCAAGAATCCTATAGGGGCCATAGTACAAGGCAGATAGCTTATGAATGCGTTTTCCCCCTATTGAGACCTGACGGTAAAGTTGCAACTTCAAGTATACCCAATTCCCAGGTTCAAACTCTTTCTCTGTGCGATGCAAGTTGGCTTTAAGTTGCATCCTGTTTTGAGCTTTCAGCAAATTGTTCTTAAGCAATTGCAAGACCACATCTCTTGAAAGTAATGAATCTTCAACAGCTTGGACTCTTGCCGATTGTGGAACATACGATAGAACACTTGGAGGAGTCTTTCTATAGACGGCTTGATAAGGGGAAATACCTGTGGAGCTGTGAATGTGTGTATTATAACTAAATTCTGCCCAGGGTAACCAATCAGACCAATCTTGAGGCTGGTATGCTGTGAAACACAGAAGATACACTTCTAACACTCTGTTGATGACTTCAGTTTGTCCATCGGACTGGGGGTGGAATGCGGAACTTAAACAAAGCTTTGTTCCCTACATAGCTAGGAGTTCTCGCCAAAAGTTACTATTGAATATAGCATCTCTATCACTTACGATACTTTTTGGAAGCCCATAAAGCTTGAACACTTGCTTAAAGAGTACCATCGCTACGCTCTTAGCAGTATATGGATGAGATAAGGGAATAAAGTGGCAAAACTTGGATAACCTGTCGACCACTACTAGTATGTTGGTGAACCCTGCGCTTCGAGGCAATCCTTCGATAAAATCCATGCTTATAGCAACCCATATACTATCAGGAATAGGCAAAGGTTGTAATAGGCCTACAGGAGATGTGCTCAAGTACTTATTCCGTTGGCAAACATCGCATGATTTGATGAAGTGGCGTAAATCCCCTTCCATACCTCGCCAATAGACAATCTGCTTTAGCTTTAGCCAGGTTTTATCTATTCCCATATGCCCTCCTTGGGGAGTACCATGCACCTCCTCCATGAATAGAACCCTGGCTGTCGAAGTAGGACTTAGGAGAATTCTTCCTTTGTAATAAATCACCCCATCTACTGATGCTAGCCTATCATCTGATCTATTAGAAATCTTTTCCCTTACTTCATCATAGAATGGGTCTATTTGCACTAAGTGTTTAATTTGATTCAACCATACTGGTTGAACAATTGTGATTGCAGACAAAGAAGCCTCCTCCATGTCTTCAAATTGACGTGACAATCCATCAGCTACCACATTCTCTTTTTCCTTCTTATATTCCACTCGAAATTGATACCCATGTAACTTGAGCAACCATAGATGTTGTGCTTCAATGTACAAACATTGCTCCAACAAATACTTAAGGGGTTTATGATCAGTATGGATTACAAACTGTCTTCCCAACAAATATTGACGCCATTTCTTAACTGATAAGAGAATTGCCAACATTTCCTTCTCGTAAGTGGATAACAACTTATTTTTCCCCTTCAACTCCTGACTAAGAAAGGCAATAGGAAAATTTATCTTGATGCAAGACAGATCCCAGCCCAGTGGCACTTGCATCACATTCCAATTCAAAAGGCACGGCAAAATTTGGAAGCTGTAGAACTGGAGGAGAGGAAAGCACTTCCTTCATAGTCTCAAATGCAGACTGAGCTTCTCCTTGCCAATGAAACGCACCCTTCTTAGTGAGTTTTACAAGGGGACACGCTAGAGTACTATAATGTGCTATAAATTTCCGATAGTACCCCGTAAGCCCCAAGAATCCTCGTAAAGCTTTTAGTGTTTTGGGAGCTGGTCAATTAAAAATGGCCTTAACCTTTTCTTGATCAACAGCCACTCCCTTAGCTGACACTACATGGCCAAGATACTCCACTTCGCTTACCCCAAATGAACACTTGCTAAACTTAGCAAAGAGTTGATTGGTCTTGAGGACTTGTAGAACTACTGATAAGTGTTGTACATGATCTTCCAGGCTGCCACTATATACCAAGATGTCATCAAAAAATACCAAAACAAATCGATGCAAATATGGCTTGAACACAGAGTTCATAAAGGCCTGGAAAGTAGAAGGGGCATTTGTTAATCCAAAGGGCATAACAAGGAATTCATAATGTCCTTCATGAGTGCGGAACGCTATCTTATGTACATCAGCTTCATGCATACGTATCTGATGATAGCCACTTTGAAGGTCCAATTTACTAAACACCTTTGCACCATAGAGTTCATCCAATAGCTCATCTATCACAGGGATGGGAAACTTATTTTTCGCCGTAATATCATATAAGGCCCTATAATCGATACACATTCGCCAACTACCATCTGGTTTCTTGACCATTACAATAAGAGAAGAGTAAGGACTACAACTTGGTCGAACAATTCCAGATTGAAGCATCTCTTTAACAAGTTTCTCAATTTCATTTTTCTGGTGCCATGGGTGTTTATATGGTTGAAGACTAACAGGTTGGGCACCAGGAATGAGAGGAATGGTGTGATCGAAGTCCCTTTGTGGAGGTAAACCCATGTCTTCTTTAAACACAATCTGATATTTCTCTAGTAGCTGTTGTAATGAAGGAAGAGTTTCAGGTTGGAAGGGAGTACCTGCTTGTGCTCTTCCAGGGGTTGAGACACCTATCATTTGAAGCAACAACCCAGATTTAGATTGCATTAGAGCCTTCGACATTGACTTAGCAGAAGCTACTTCCAGTTGTTGAGGAGAGACACCTATCAAAGTGCGATGTTTACCATCAAGTTCAAACTGGACCCTATTTTCTTTCATATTCCAAATCACATCTCCCAAAGTTTCAATCCACTGTGCTCCCAACACCAATTGACTGGTATCCATAGCTAATACATAAAAATCAACTACAATGGGTACTCCTTGACATATAAAAGTAACCCCTTCACACAGACCCAGTCCCTTCAAGAGAATTCCACCATCTAAGCAGGCTTGAATGTTCACTGGTAGTCCAGTCTTCTTCACAATTCCTTCATCGATGAAATTATGGGTAGCTCCTGTGTTGAGGAGAGCGCACACAGGGTGAGAGCCAATGTTCCCTAAGACTCGAAAAGTTCTTGGTGTGGTACTCCCTGTTAGAGTATTGAGGGATATAATAGCAGACTCTTCTTTACTTCCTTGTAACACCTTTGATGCTTTAGAACTTCCCTGAGACTCAACTAGGTGAGATTCCATTTCATTCTCTGAATAGTCTTCTGATTCATCAATGTCTTCATCTAAAGTTCCCAACATCTGCATAAAAACACTCCCTTCACAAGAACCCACCATTTGCATAAATGATCTGCCAGCGCATTTATGTCCCCTCACAAATTTCTCATCACAATGAAAACACAGCCCCTTTTCTCTCCTATCTTTCATGTATTGCATGAATTGCTGATCCTTGGTCTTAGAAGCAACTGAATGCAAAGGACCATTGGTTCCCATACCATTCTGGGTATTGGGTAACAAGGATGTCAGTGTAGGTACTGAAGTATTGTATGTGTTGGAAGTAAAATTGGCTTTGCCAAAAGAGTTGGATTTCCAAGCATTCTTCTGATCGTTAATAATCTTCTCTCTAGCCACAGCCTCCCTATAAGCTGCAAGAACACTACGGGAATTCTTGAGCTTAACTTCTTTTCTCAACTCACTTTTCAACCCCGATACATAACAACTTACTAAAGAAGATTTTGCTAAAGGTTGCGTAATTTGACTATATCTCAAGAACTCCTTATGGTACTCCATTACCGTTCCAGTTTGCTGAAGCTTATAGAGGATTGCTTCGGGATCCTCTAACTCAGATGGCCCAAATTGTAACATTAGCTCTTTCTTCAAACTTTCGCAATCAATTCTCCCTTCTTCTTGTTGCTCGAACCATCTCCACCAAAGCAAAGCTTCCCCCCTCAAATAGTAAAAACAAAATGACAGCTGATCACAAGGGTTAATTCTTTGGGTGAAGAAATGGTGCTCCATATGGTAAATCCAGTTAGTTACGTCCCCTGTTCCATCATAGTTAGGTAGATCAATCTTAGGATGTTTAGGGAAGAAAGTACTACCTTCAGAGTGTTGTTCTTCATGTCTTGCAACCCTCCTTCCCATCAGGGGCTCAGTGAAATCAAGATTCCTTGATCTTGCTCGATTGGGCCTTCTGTATCGGAAATGTTGTCTGCGCTCATTTCCATACCTTCCATAGCCTCGCTCTCCTTCTGAGTCTTCAGCATCACTTCCTGGACTCCAAGATTCATGCATTGGACGTGATCTATGATTTCTTGGTTCTTAGAGCAGACGATCTAATGCCAGTTCCAATCGATCGAACCTTTCTTCCAAACTGGAATGTTTGTGGAGTTCAACACCATGATCGGTGGATCCCCGCACATTACGAATCCTAGCTCCATTTCCAGATTGAGGTCCAGATTTGGAATTGACGGAGTTCTCAGTTTCTTGGATGGGTTCTTAATCAAGACCTGGGTCGACAGTGACGGCATGTTCGTCTTCAGGCTCTGATACCATTGTTCCAGGCCGATCTCCGACGGCGTCGGCGATGGCCAGAGCTCTCTTCCTCAGCATCCCCCTCAAGCTCTCAAGCTACGGTAAGTGCAAGAAGGAAAAGGGATGAACAAAAGATCAAGATTTCATTCATAGTCTCAAACCGAGTACAGGGAGAGTATTTATAAAAGACAAACATGTGCGTAGCACGGGTTTGGACAGACGGTTACATAATCTGTTGGACCTAAATGCTAATTACAATGCATTTTTACAAATAAACTCTTCAAAGATAGAAAATCTTCCCAGGACTGATACGCAACTTCCAAAGGACTGATACGCAAGCATGTCTTCAACTTCCCTTGTCTTCTACCTTTGCTAAGCTCTGAATCCCCATTGCTTCTCCCTGCTGATCCCCTTGGCCACTGCTAGATCCAATCATTGG
>CM030365.1:241830962-242007422 GCA_017893485.1 Hemerocallis citrina | reverse complement strand
GGAGAACTACACGAATTTGACTTAGGAAAAAATGAGAAATAGATGTTTCACAGTTGATTCTTCCATCTGTATACCACAGTCAAGTAAGTACAAAAATGGGTTGAAGTCATGCATTTTATATACGAACAACCCATGACTGACACCTTTGAAACTAACCTTGCTAAAAACGGAGGTCGATTAAATTGATCCAGGAGGTTTAAACATGTTTTGATAGTTGCAAAATGGACAATTTCTCAAAATTGGAACAAATAAGACTACTTGGTACAAGGAGAAAGATATTCAAGCCTAAATTGGAACAAATAAGACTACTTGGTACATGAAATAATTAACTACCTCATGATGAGCCTCTCATGGCCAACAAATCCTTGCATGAACAAATTCTCAGCAGCTACAGAGCCTAACAATTCCTCATCTCGTCCTGTGAGAAGAAAAACCTTAAACCCGCTTTCTATCAACTTAGTGTACACATGATTTAAAATATATTAATTTGGTTGTATGTAGCCACAATTGCGAAGCAACTAGCAAACTATTGTTGCATAAAAGTTGAGTTGCATGTAAAACCAAAAATAAAGACTGAAATTGTAGGGGGGGATTAATGTTACCCAAAGTTTTCGTCATCCTGTTACTGAAGTAATTAATGATGTTTCTCATCCATAAATTTAACACTTTATTTGGCTACCGTTGATGCTAAAAATAACACTTCACTTAGTTTGTCTCGCTACATTAGAAAACCTCTAAGAGGATTCTAGCTATAGAAAAAAGTCTACAAACAGAACACTCTTGTACGTTTGGTTTAGGCGGCATTCTCTCATTCGTTACAAAACATGCGAAAAACCATGTCTTCCTTCTAGGGTGAAAACTGAAATGGTTTCTAAAACATAATTTTTTATTTTTTTTCTACCATTTAACTTATACTGGGTTTTAACCAATTTCAAGGATAACTGAGCAGAAATAAATACACTCCAAAATAGTGAAACATATCTAAAACATTCTCCATACCTAATTTTAACCTTGTTGGCAAATTGGTTCATGTCCATTATGGGATTAATACCATTCTGGTTCTGGCTGGAAGCTTGTTCACACCTTCTGGCAAGAAGCTGTCATTAAGTTCTGTTCAGATATCATTTCATTATTAGACTCCCAAGAAAGTTACTGTTTACTAATAAAGTAATTATATATAATTGAGGGACTAATTAAAAGTAAAGTAAGGGAGGCCAGGCCTCACCATTAGCTAAAATTAAGATTGAGCAAATTTCATTGTCAAATGCAGAGCATCATCCCCTTCCACAACAGTAGCTCTGGCTGCAATCAGATCTCCCAATAACAACAACAACTACTCCAGCTGTGAAAACAATACAAACAACAAAAGGGTTTAAAAGCAGGAAGATTGAAAGCACCTGTCTAGGTAAAGAACCTGTTCCCGACAAAAGAATAGAAGAGAGAGAGAGAGAGTAGCAAGGGAAGTGGTCAGTGAATACTGAATACTAATTAAATAGGATTAGGAGGAAAACTTGGGTTATTAAGGATAACAATCTGAGATCAATCCAAATACCCAAAGATGCATATAGCAGTATATTATCATATAGTAATGATAATAACCTGGTACAATCTAAATTTTGGTATTTGAAGAGTCCATCCCAAACCCCTATCATCAAACCAATGTCTAACAGTATATTATGGTTATAGCATATATGCAATGAAATTTTGAACAATAAATGAAATAATTATTTTAAAGTTGTGTCTCTCTTTCATATGTTTTCGAAATTTCTCGTGTAACTATTATAGCCATTTTTGTGTCAAATTCATAGATGGCTTTTCTAACTTGATACAAAGTTTTTTTTGTTTAATCCCAACTTATCTAGATACCTACAAACGACTCTTATTGAAACTAGAATTTTAGTATATAAAAACAAGTCAAATAATAGAAACGAAAATAAGACCACCATATTGATTGATTTTTATTGGAGATTGCACATAATCACTCAATAACTAAGGAATTCAGTTATTTCTCAAAACCAAATAAAATAAAGTAAAATGAAAAGATTACCTTGAAGGAAGTGATCAAAGGGAGGGGCCTTCTACTTGTTCTTCTCCTTCTACCTCCTGGAATGGGCTAATTAAGCTTGATGATTGTACAATATAATAAATTTTGACAAAGATCACTACAATGAACAATTTGTACATGTTGAGAAATATGTTTTCCTTACAAACAAATTATAATATGCAGTTTCCATCAAGCTTATCAGAAGCATAAAATTCCCACTGAAACTCAATGAAACAAGGTGTATGAATAATTCCCACAACCTCCAAGTATGTCAACCAAGCTAATGATATACAATTGCTACTAACATCACTGTAACAAACAGGGAATAAACCAATATAAATCTTAATGCTGCATTATTCTATTTCTTACAATTTTACATACCAAGGAGGGATATAAATAAATAAATATAACAAAGTAAAAGGAATTGCTACTTCTTTAAGTATACAACAAAATACTAATTTGTTTTGAGCATAATCTTACACAACACCCACATTAAGCCAAAGCTCTAGCATCGTGTTCTAAAATCTTCTTTGTTTTTTTTGATGAGATAAAATCTTCTTTGTTAATATGCATATATTGCTTTCAATCTTCTTTGTATAAACTAACAGGATCCACAGTTTTAATTACTGGGAGATCTCGCGAAAAACCCTAATCCACAGCAACCGAATCAAAAATCCATAAACAATTCTAATAACATCATCAATAAATTTAAACTGAAAATTAGTAAAAGAAACTCAATCCCTAACCTCAGATTTACAGTGGAAACCCTAACTAAAAGAATGATTTAAAAAAAACACAAAATTGAAGTAAAAAAAGAGAAATATCAGAGTTATACCTAGGGTTTGATGAGAGAGTGATTGAAACTGATTGAAATATCAATCGATTCCTCTTTTTCTGATCTGAGAAGGAGAGGAGAGAGTAGGATTTGGGGGTGGACGAGGACGGAGGAGGACGGGGATAGAGAGCGATGGACGGGGACGGAGGAGGACGATGACAGCGATGGACGAGGACGAGGACGATGACAGCGTTTGGGCAGTTCGCCGAAGGAGAGAGGACTGAGGGATTTGGGGGTGGGTGAAGGAAAATGGGATTTTGGTGAGAGAAAAATAGGGCGGAATCGAGCGCGAGAAGAGAAAATTGGGGATCGGGGGATGTAGGGTTTTGGGGTAGGTGAATACCCGGCGTTTTTAAAACAACGCCGGGGAAACTCCGGCGAACTACCCAAACGCTAGGGTAGTTTCGCTGGATTTTCCATGTTCTTTTGTAGTGGTATTGCTAAAAAGTCTTTTTTTTTTATTTTCTGACCATTCCCCTAACATTCCAAAAGATGTATAACATAAAAACGATAAAAACCTATGGCTAGTAACTTTTAGTATACCTATAAATATAATTGTATTTTTATTTTGGAATAATCGATAAATGACAAAATCAATAATTTCACCTGGCCAAACATGCAACAAAATCCAACCTTAGCAAAATCAGATAGAGTTTTGGTGTCTAATGAATGGGAGGACTTGTTCCCGATGGCTAAAGTGACGACCGCAGTACGTTTTATGTCTGACCACCTACCATTAGTTATTAAATGCGAGCAGGAGAGCGGGAGCAAATTCTATCCCTTTAGATTTGAGAAGTCTTGGACTGCAACGGACGAAACACGACAGCTGATTAGGGAGTCCTGGGGAAGGAATACCGAACAAATCACAGCAGTTGAAATTTGGATCGAAAAGACAAGAGGACTAAGAAGGGAGCTAAAAGAATGGTCAAAACGACATCGTAGTAATACAAACCTAAGGAAGGAACTGCTCAGCAATAGGAACCAAGAATTGGAAAAATTACAAGAAGACAGAGATCTAACGGAACCAGAAAAATAAGAGCTAGGAAATGGGAGACTAGAGCTACAATACATACAAGCAATAGAGGAAATGCATTGGAAGCAACGGTCCAGAATCCAGTGGCCGAAGGAAGGGGACTCCAATACTAAATTCTTCCATAAGGTGGCTAACGGAAGAAGAAGACAAAATCATATAGGGGGATTAGAGGTGGACGGAAACTGGACAGAGAACGAGGAGCTCATCCGGGCGCACTTAGATCATAAGTATCACGACCTGCTTGGAAGAAGATCGAACGATAGATGTAGCATTACGACAGATATGTGGAGCTCCTTTAAGATAGACGGGAGTGAAGGAATCAAAAATTATTTTACGGAGGAAGAAGTCTACGAAGCAATAAAACAGCTGGGACAAGACAAGGCACCGGGACCGGACGGACTTCCTTTTTTTTTTTACAGCATCTACTGGTGGATCATCAAGGACGATCTAATGAACATTTTCAAAGAGTCGCACAAAGGAAGCACAAAATTGGACAGGCTAAACTACGTTGCGATCATTTTGATCCCTAAGACTCGGGACGTTCGCAAGGCTGAGGATTTCAGACCTATTAGTCTGTTTAACGGATCGTTCAAAATAATCACAAAAGTGCTGGAACAAAGATTAGCACCGAGCCTACAAGACGTCGTGGCTCCTTCACAATGTGGTTTCATCCGTGGAAGAGACATTATGGACAACATAACCGCAGCACACGAAATTGTCTTCAGAGGCAACAAAGGAAAGGCAGACGGATTTCTATTAAAGATAGACTTCGAAAAGGCTTACGACTTGGTTCATTGGGACTGTCTGGACGAAGCTCATATACTAAAAGGATTCGGACTGAAATGGAGATCATGGATTCAGCTTTGTGTCCAAGGAAGTAAATCGTTCATTCAGGTGAACGGATGGCAGGGCAAGGAGATCCGCTGCAAAAGAGGCCTTAGACAAGGGGATCCGGTGTCATCTCTGCTATTCGCCATCATAGTAGATGGGCTGACTGAAATGATTAAGAAAGCACAGGAAAACAATGTTATCAGGGGTATTGAGATCAAAGGAGTAGCACGGTCCATGACTATACTGCAGTATGCCGACGACACACTATTGTTTGGAAGTGCGAAATCGAAGAGTTAGTAACTATTAAAGCGGTGTTGGCTTGCTTCCAAGGGTGGTCGGGATTGAAAGTAAATCTCAGGAAGAGCTGTGTGATCCCTATTAGTGAACAGTTATCTATTCCGACAGACACTATCACTACGATCTTAGGATGCGAGAGGTTCGAATTTCCGATTATATATCTTGAGACGCCAATCAGGCCAGGTCCGTTGCTTAGAGAGGATTGGATACCACTCATCGAGAAGATCGCTAAGAAATTGGTGGGATGGAAAGGAAAATATCTATCATTAGGAGGAAGGATTACTCTTCTCAACTCGGTTCTTAATGCAATTCCACTATATCTGATGTCGATATTTGAGTTACCAAAGTGGGTTATTTACAAAATAGATAGGTTGCGAAGATGTTTCTTATGGAAGAGTACCGAGGAAGGGAACAAAGGATTTCACCTCGTAAAGTGGGGGAGAGTATGTAAGAGACGAGAGTTTGGAGGACTGGGAATTCTAAATCTCCACGACATGAACCGAGCTTTGCTAAGCAAGTGGTGGTGGAAGATCTACAACCGTAGAAGAGGATGGTGGTATTATTCTTTTGCGCTTTTTCGTAAGAGGAAATACCGATTCGGAGGACGTAGTGCCTTCGGAAGAGTGTCGTTTCTGTGGAAAGGAGTGGCCAAACAAGGAGACATCTTTCACACAAATACAAGGTGCAGGATTGGAAACGGAAAGAGTACGAGATTCTGGAGAGATAAATGGTGCGGAAACAGAGCTCTGAATACTATTTCCCCACAGGCCGTGGCGGTAACAATCGACACCGACGTCCTAGTTGCAGATGTTTGGAAAAGGGGGAAATTAACATTGACGGTAAAAGATCAATTGACCAGGATTGTATCGAACAGTTTGAAGAATTGAACAGGGTGGTACAACAGGAAGGTGGACAAATGAATAACGAGAATGATGATAGGTGGTGGAACATCGACGAGTCAAAAACCTTTTCGGTAGCTTCAATGTATAAATGGCTTAACGATGGGGGGATTAGATGCAAAGAGGAGAAAGCAATTTGGGGGGCTCAGGCGCTGCTAAAAGCTAAGGTCTTTAACTGGTTAGTGCATAACGACGCAATCCTCACAAAAGTTAACCTTAGAAAAAGAAATATGCAAATCGACGTCAGATGTGACGCTTGCTTAGATGCGGATGAGGATACCACATATTTATTTTTCACATGTGGTAAGGCGAGACTTACGTGGGAAATAGTTTGTAGGGATTTCGGGTGTGTACGGTGTCCAAATTCTACTTCAGATGTGTGGGGTATGTGGAGGGATAACTACATTAGGATAGAGGACAAAAGGGCCTGGGATATTACAGTTATGGCAACCATGTGAAGTTTATGGCTAGACCGAAACGACTGCTGTTTTAGAAATATTCATTTGAGATTTTCAACTTCAATGCATAAAATTTTCCTTCGCATACATGATTGGGCAGGTTACGTTGGAGCAAGGAAGAAGCTCAAGATGAGCGAGGAGGAGTAGAGCTTCATGTGGAGGAAGACCGAGCACGAGATGTCAGACGATAGAGGAGGTTTTTGGTTTTAGATACTATCGTTGTATTTTCTGCTTTTGTATTTTGGGGGACTGTTGTTGTACCGTTCTTATTTTGCTCCGACTGGTTGGTTGTATAGCGGAGATAGTAGCGAGGGATCGATGGGGCCCTCTTTTTTGTTGTATTATAACTCTACTTTGTTTCGTTAATTATCATTAATGAAACGATGACCGTGGTCATCTCTTATAAAAAAAAAAACCACCTATGAGAAACCTGTTCTTAAATCTTCATTAATTTTTACAAGTGGAAAAATTAAGCGCATAAATGCCACATGCAAGTAACTCAAGTTTCATTCAATACCCCTTTCATGCTTAGATTGCTGGAGAAGAAGTTGGGATATTGCAAGAAGAAGAAGCATCAACTACCATGAGGAAGAAGAGCCATTTCACTGTAGTTCTCAAAATTGACAAAATCAACTGCAGTAAAAGTGAGCGCCAAATCAAGGAATGCATCAATGAGCTCAAAAGTATACTATTCTCAGCATTTTATGTAACGGCCTCAGACTAATAAAAACCATTTCGACAGCATAATTATCAAATCTCAAGGTGATAAACTTCATTAAGGAAAAATATAAACTCAGATGGCTAACACTAAATATATAATTCATTAAAAGAATAACTAAGTGCTTTAAGCATGAAGTCTTCTTACAATTTCAATAAAATACTTTAAAGCAAAGTTCAAAATCCGATTTATAACCTTAAAAGACTCCCTACTACAAATCACTTCCGGAAGACATAATTAAGCTTCCAAATTCATTATTTCTTGAAGCTTCTGATCTTGATGCACTAATTTGAAAAAGAATATTAACAACAAAATGAGCTGATGTCCAGAAGTAATTGAATAAATATATTAAGTAGTCAGCAATTTATAAAATACGTCATTAGTAATTAAATATATATTAATGCAAAAACATATATCAATAAAAATATTAGAAAAAGAATTTTTAAAATGCAAAGAAATTTAGGTACACTCTCTTCTCATGCGGTCAACACTTATTTAGTCTGGTTGACAAGGTAAACACCACTACGGTCAGTTTTAGGGACAATCAAAATGTGCAATGTGCATCACTGATAGAGTGGACACATGAGAGCCCATAAGAAGTTACTTAAAATATTAACTCATATACCAGTAAAATAAACGTGGATGCGTGACACATGAGTAATAAAATTCTAAATATAATAGTAACTCAAAATAAACATCTAAATATTCACAACGTCATAAGACCACTCATGATCGAGCACCCCTACTTAAACTGGCCATCCAAAAATATTACTAAGCGCATCCACACACGTTTCTCAATTTCTCATTTTTCTCATAATTTGGCAAGATGAACGCTGCAGTCATTTCTCATTTTGCCAAAATTGGAGAATTAGGGAACAATACCGTCCCAAATCTGGGAAAGGATTTGGGAATTGCAAAAATATAGGGGACCCTCAATTTTTACATTTTAAAAATGGATCGGACGAAGCATGATGTTTTGTTCGATAAATTTTTCAATTTTTTTTAAAAAAAATATCGGACGGAACTTGAGAACAGACAGAAAAATATGTTCTGTCTTTCCATTTCTTTTTTTTTTTTTTTTGAAAATTTAATCCAAGTTCAAATTCTCCATTCTTTTCATAAATTGCCTAATCTAGGTTTCTCCAAGTTTTTTTAAAAATTTGCATCAAAGTTCAAGAGGCTCAAATATTTTTATTAAATAATAAAAATTGGTCGGATGAAACATCAATTGCCAAAATTTGGTAAACCACGACTGCATTTTTGCCATTTCTCATTTTGCCAAATTGCCAAATTTGATAAAAACAAATGTGGATGAACAACAATATAAGCCAAATAAGGATAACAACACTCACATAAAACAATTCCATATTCATAAAAACACCAACAAATATATTAATCTTAAATTAACAGGTGCACATTATCACACCACATCAAATAAAATAATAACTAAAAATACACACAATATACCAACATTATAAAATAACAAACATTTTATAAACTACATTCTTCAGGGTATAAGTATCTAATTAATTACATTATAATTTAATTAACAATGTCAACATACTCAAAATCTCAATTAGGTATATGTAGATACAGTTGCTCTATCATTTACCCCTAATACATAATAAATATATAAGTATAAATTCTATACATAATAAATGCACTTACTCTGCTATTGACATTTTTTCAATCTCTGCCTCTTTCAAACACCGTCAGTCAGATGAATCATGGTCGATCACAACGGTATATGCCATTTTTGATCTGGAAGATCGAGACCTTTATTTCTATGAGATTAAGCAACGAAGAAGCCAGCTCCATGATGCATGGGTCTTGTGTGGAGACTTCAATGTAACTATCTCAGACACGGAGAGGTCCAGTGGTAGAGGTTTCACAAGGGATATGAGATTCTTTCGAGAATTCATTCATGATCTTGCCCTCATTGACCTACCGCTCTCCGACAGGAAGTAAACCTGGTCCAACCTCAGATCATCCCCTGCTATGGCCAGGCTTCACATCAGCTTGGGACCTCTGTTTCCCAAATTGCATCCAGTACTCCCTACCACGATATGCGTCTGATCATTGTCCTATTATTTTGGATACTCAGATCATTTCACGACAGGAACATTACTTCAGGTTTGAGAAAGCTTGGCTTGCAAACTCCTCTTTTATTCCTGAGGTTCAAGAGTGGTGGAAAAACTTCTCCTGTGCTGGCAACTCGGTTGACATCTTTGCATGCAAGTTGAAGCTACTTAGGAGGCACATTCGACAGTGGAGAAATGATACTTTTGGCCACATCCCAACCCGAAAGAAGCAACTTCATGAAAAACTTCTCAAGTTGGAGATTGAAGCAGAGCAGCTACCCGCACACTAGACTCCCTAAAGGCTACTCAACTAGAACTCTAGAATCTCATCAAAGCAGAGGCAGTGTATTGGAGACAGAGATCGAGAGTGCAATGGATAAAAGAGGGGGATGCTAACTCCAAATTCTTCCACTCAATTGCTAATGGTAGAAGGAGGCGGAACTTCATCCACAGCCCCAATATTGGTAACACTCTAACAACCTCTCCCTCCATTATTGGAACAACTTTCGAGAATCACTTTCAGGAGATTTTTGGCACTGCTACGCCATCTGATTTTCTTATTGACTGGAAATCCCTTTATCCTTCTAATGAAGTCAATTTGGAGCACTTTGATAACCCGTTCACTATTGAGGAAATTAGAAAAGCGGTGTTTGATATGAGTAGGGACAATGCGCCTGGTCCTGATGGGTTCTCTATGTGCTTCTACCATACTTTCTGGGACACAATCAAGGAGGATTTACTTGCTATGTTGCAGTCAGTGCAGAGGGGAGATGTGGACCTTGGAAGAATGAATTATTGTAGCATTATTCTTATCTCGAAATATGAAGGCGCAAACTCTATAACGGACTTCAGGTCAATCAGCTTGCTTAACTGTTCATTCAAAATCTTCACCAAAATCCTCACCAATAGACTCAGTCCCATCCTTCACTCCCTAGTGTTGTCTTCTCAAAGCGCTTTTCTTAAAGGAAAATCAACGGTAGACTGTTTTATGGTGGTCCATGAAGCTATAAACCTCTGCAGCCATAGGAGCTCAGATATGCTCTTGTTCAAGATAGACTTCACCAAAGCTTTTGACACTGTGAGTTGGGATTTTTTAGACCAACTTCTTGTCGCTAGAGGGTTCGGTCCGGCTTGGTGCAGATGGATTCATATGATCCTTAGAACAGCAAAATCATCTGTCATCATCAATGGTGAGGGTGGGAAACAAATCAACTCAAAGAGAGATCTTAAGCAAGGGGATCCTCTTTCGCCGATGTTATTTATCTTAGTGGTTGATGTGCTAGCTCAGATGCTCTTCAGTGGTCAAAGAAATGGTGTATTCTCCCAAATTCCTATCAGAGGCGCACTAGCAAACCTGTTCGTCCTTTAGTTCGAAGATGATACTCTAATCTTTTGTCATGATGAAGAGCAGGAGATACTCAACCTCAAGGTGACTCTGAAACTATTTGCTAATGTCTCTGGCCTGGACATTAACTTCAAAAAGTCTTCAATCATTTATTTTGGTAAATCGCAAGCCAAGCTTCATGCCTTCACAACTATTCTGGAGTGCAAAGAAGAATGCCTACCTTTCAGCTACCTGGGAATGCCACTCTCCAAGGGTAAGCTTAGCAAAAGAAGTTGGCAACCCCTCATCCTAAAGATTGAAAGAAATTTGTCGGTGTGGGAGGGCAGGATGCTATCAAGAGGGGGAAGGTTGGTGCTCATTAATGCGGTTCTTAGTACCTTGCCAGTTTATTTTGCATCCTTCTTTAGACTACCCCTCTGGGTGATAAAGCGGATTGACCAAATTCGTAGTCAATTCTTTTGGAGTGGCTCAGACACGGATGCGAGAGGTGTGGCTTGCAAGAACTGGAAGGCCATCTGCCAACCAAAGGAGCAGGGTGGTTTGGGTAATCTAGACTTGAAAGTCTTCAATGAAGCACTACTGCTAAAGTGGTGGTGGAACTTATTCTTCTCAGACTCATTAGCTAGCCAAACTCTAAAGAGTCTATACTACAGAAGTACAACAAACAGCCTAACTTGCCCCCCCACGGCATCGAGCTTTTGGAAGGGGATTTACTTCCTCAAAGAACAATTCCTGATCAATGTACACTGGTAGCTAGGCAATGGCAACCACAATAAATTCTGGACGTCCCGTTGGCTCAATGGCAACAACATCGTCACTCTCTGTCCCTCTCTTGCTGTTGCTGCTGCTTGGAACCCCCAAGCTGAGGTACTCTCCCAAGGATCTTGGCTCAATGGCGTCTGGCATTTGCAACCGCAACTAAACTGCATCTCAACGCCTCACATTCAAGAAGAAAAGCAGAAGCTCATGGCTCTATTAGTAGATCACCAACCCTCCACCTCTACTGTTCACCCCTCTTGGCGTCTCACAACAATAGGGGCCTTCACCGTTGATACAGTTAAAAATGGGGTTTAATCGGAACCGTCCAAATCGGGCGCGAATCTTAAAGCTCAGGGGTAAAATGGTAATTTTGCCTACCAATGGGTCTGAAGTGGGTACTGGGTCTCTTCCCCAAAGATCCAATAGCCCACGAATGGATCCGCCTCAACTGGGTGCGGGTTTTAACTCGCAGCAAACCCAATCCAGAAAAGATAGAATTAGGGTTTCTGATTAATCCTAATCAACGGCCCTGATTCACGCCTATCTTTTCACTGAGAATTAGGGATTACATTCCTAATCTGTTTACAAGGAGAATATTCCTTATCAGATCACGGGATTACATTCCTAATTTGATCCCTACGACGCCTATAAATACCCCCCATCCATCTCCATTAAGAGGTAATCAATCTTTCTCCAGTTTTCACGCTCTTTCATAATCTTCCCTGATTACTGACTTGAGCGTCGGAGGGTGCGTCGCCGGGAACAACCCCAGTGTCTCGCACTTTTTGCAAGTGCACGGCGGGAGTCATCGTCAAACTCCGACGGAACAGGCACACAGGTTTGCTATTAAGTTTTCCTAAGAATCCACAAATACTATCTGTTTGCCCCCACACCAGATTTAGCGGCAACAGATTGGCGCCGTCTGTGGAAAACATACGAATAGCAGCCTCCCCTCTTCCCGTTGGTCAGATCCTCTCCGGCCATGCCTCCTAGGAAGGTTAGATCCAGAGGGTCCAACCGAGGACCCAACCCCGATCAGCAGCAAGAAATTCCCATCCAACCTACCCAACAGTAGGGGAAACTTCCTCCCCCAGCGGAAGACCCACTCCAACAGGACCTTCCTCCTCCTCCTCAGAATCAACAACCACCTAAGGGTCCTAACCCTCCGAAACAGCCTCTCCATCCGGACCATGTATCCATCCACAATGCTTCTTCAGATTCTATGGCTTCCCATAATCCCCGAGCTTCTGACTTCCAACAAAAAGTCCCCAATCGGCCGAAAGATGTGGATCTTCGCCACCGTCTGGATGAGAAGCGGGCCCGAGAGGGAGTCTCCCGCCAACAACATCCGGATGAGCGAAGCCCCCACCGCCGAGACTACAGAAGGTCCCCGATCAGGAGGGAGCGGAGGGAGTCCCCCGAACATCGTAGAAGAAGACCGCATTCCCCTACCGATCGGCAACACCCTAGGAACGATGAGGCACCCATCACCCGTGCCGAGTTCCAGCAGTTCCAAGCAACCGTCCTACAAGCTCTCAACCTCCGTCCCAATAACACCAATGCTCTGAGGATTTCCTCTCCTTCTCCGGTCCGAAGTCCTTGCCGATGGTCCCCATCTCCTCCTCCAGCTCCCAGCAACTCCCGGCATGTGCAAAGTCCTCGCCGCTCCAGGAGCTACCATCGTCGTAGCCCCCGCTCTCCCTCGTACGAAGACGAGTCTAGAGGCTCGCCTGATTATCGACGAAGGATCGTAGCCCCCGCTCTCCCTCGTACGAAGACGAGTCTAGAGGCTCGCCTGATTATGACGCTGTATACCGCCGTCTCCATGAGATGGAGAGGCACTTGGGTCAGTTAGACCGAGAAGAAAAGCTTAGAGGAAAGGCCCTTCGTCCTAGCAGACCTCCTTTTTCCCGAACTATAATGGACGCACCCGTACCAATCGGCTTCAAGCCTCCTCAATTTGAGACCTACTCCGGGGAGACTGACCCTGTCGATCACATCGAGAGCTTCAAGATCCTAATGCTCATCCATCAAGCCTCCGATGCTCTCCTCTGTAAAACCTTTCCCGCAACTCTCAAGGGTCCAGCTCGAGAATGGTACTCACGCCTTGCCCCATCCTCAATATTCTCCTTCGAGCAATTTGAAACCCTCTTTGTCACCCATTTTGTACGTAGCCGTAGAACTGAGAAGACCAGCATCTCGCTACTGTACCTCCACCAGAAGAAGGGTGAGAAGTTGAGAGACTATGTGAAGAGGTTCACAACTGAAGCCAGGTCCATAGCATCCCTCAACCAGTCGGTCGCTGCAGCAGCATTTCAATCCAATATCCTCAACTCCAGCCTCTGCTCCTTCCTCGCCAAGAAGCCCTCACAGAACTTCTCTGACCTCCTCCTCCAAAGTGAAAAGTATATTCGGGCCGAAGAAGCAGAGCACCGCCCTAACTTGGAGGGGTCTTCCTCCGGGTTTAAGAGAAAGGGAACAGAAGAGGAAGGAGCCAAGAAGCTCCAGAAGGATAATGCCGGCCAGCGCCGATCTCCCCCTAGATTCGAGAAATTTACTCCTCTCACCACCAATGTCTCTACCATCTTGATGGAAGTTGAGAAAGAAGGAATCATACCCCCTGCTCCAAAAATGAACACCCCCGGCAAAAGAAGGGATAAAGAAAAGTGGTGCCGCTATCACCGGGATCATGGCCACGACACCAATGATTGTCGGGCCTTGAAGAATGAGATAGAAGTCCTCATCCAGAGGGGGCAGCTAACCAGATTCGTGAGAAATGACCGAGCCGACCTTCCTCCCCCGACTCGGGGGGCTAATAAGCGTCCGGAGCGCGATGAAACGCCCGACTTCGAAGAGGAGCGTGTCCTGCACCTCATTCATGGGGCCCAATGGGGGGCTCCTCAAACTCCTCTCGAAAGGCGTTCATTAGAGAAGTTAATTCAGTCCGCGCCACCCCTCCTCCCAAAGGCCTCGGAGTGCCCGTCACATTCTCAGATGAAGATCTTGAAGGTGTCCGCACCCCTCACTGTGACGCACTCATCATCAACCTCCACATGGCAAACTTCAAAGTGGAGAGGATCCTAGTGGACAACGGCAGCTCCGTTAACATCCTCTTCCTCGCCGCTTTTAAAGGCCTCAAGCTGTCAAGAGAAAGACTTAAGCCCGCCGGCTACACACTCCATGGGTTCACGGGAGTGCCAGTGACTATTGAAGGGGTAATCACCCTCGATGTAACCGCTGGCAAAACTCCTACTACCCGAACGGAGTCAATGGATTTTATGGTTGTGGATGTCCCCGCAGCTTACAATGTCATCCTAGGCCGACCCGGCCTAGCAGCTCTAGAAGCCGTTCCTTCGGCATACCATCTCAAGATGAAGTTTCCTACTCGGGCCGGAGTAGGGAAAGTAAGAGGCAATCAGGAAGCGGCCCGCAAGTGCTATATGACCTCTACCCTCGGTCCAGTCCTCTCCCTAGAAACTCTGGAAATCCCTCAAGATGCTGCCCGGCCAACATCCGAGCCGGTGGACGAGTTGGAGGAAGTGCTCTTCTCTGAGCAGGATCCAAGCCGAAAGTTCTTTGTTAGCAAGACCCTCCCATCCGCCTTATGCTCAGACATAGTCCAGTGCATCCGAAGGAACCGAGACCTCTTTGCTTGGTCAGCTGCAGACATGCCCGGAATTTCCAAAGAGCTCTTAGTCCACCACCTCAGTGTTGCCCCGGGGTCCAAACCGGTTCAGCAGAAGAGACGCAAGTTTGCCCCCGAGCGCCAGTTAGCTATAAAAGAGGAGGTGGACAAGCTCTTGAAGGCCTGGTTCATACAAGAGGTGAACTATCCTGAGTGGTTGTCGAATGTAGTAATGGTGAAGAAGTCCAATGGGACTTGGAGGATCTGCATCGACTTTACCGACCTCAACAAGGCCTGCCCCAAGGATCTCTTCCCTCTTCCAAGTATTGACACTCTGATTGATGCCACCTCGGGACACGAACTCCTCAGTTTCATGGACGCCTTTTCAGGCTATAACCAGATCCGGATATTCCCCCCGGATATCCCGAAGACATCATTTGTGACCGATCAGGGCCTCTATTGCTACAGGGTTATGCCCTTCGGTCTGAAGAATGCAGGCGCAACATATCAACGCCTCGTCAACAAGGTTTTCCAAGCTCAAATCGGCCGTAATATGGAGGTATATGTTGACGACATGCTTGTAAAAAGCATCCGAGGTGCCGATCATGTAACCGACCTCCAGGAGGCGTTTGATGTTCTTCGAAAGCATAATATGAGACTCAATCCGAACAAGTGTGCGTTCGGTGTCTCGTCAGAGAAGTTCCTCGTCTTCATGGTCAGCCAACGAGGAATTGAAGCAAACCCTGAAAAGATCAAGGCCATACTAGACATGGCCCCTCCCAAGAATGTTAAGGAAGTTCAGAGGTTAACAGGCCGCCTAGCCACCATAGGGCGCTTTTCTCTCAAAGTCCGGGGAGAAATGTCTCCCCTTCTTCAAAGCCCTCAGGGGGGCTAAAGGTTTTGAATGGGGTCGACAGCAACAGGAGTCCTTCGACCAGCTCAAGGCTTACCTCGTCAATCCTCCCCTCCTCAGCAAACCAATCCCTGGCGAACCCCTTTACCTCTACCTGGCAGCCTCTGAGTAGACCCTCAGTGCCATTTTAGTAAGGGAAGAAGACCGGGCTCAAAATCCCATCTACTATGTGAGCAAGGTACTTCAGAATGCCGAGCTTCGCTATCCGAGGATAGAAAAGATGGCTTATGCCCTGGTGATGGCCGCAAGGAAGCTTCGCCCGTATTTTTAGTCCCATTCGGTGGTCGTCCTTACTGACCAACTGCTGAAGCAGGTCCTCCACAAGCCAGAGACCTCGGGTCGCCTTATGAAGTGGTCAATCGAGCTGAGCCAGCATGATATAACCTATCAGCCTCGGACCGCAATCAAGGCTCAGGCCCTGGCAGAATTCATAGTTGAAAGTACCATCCCCAAGTTTAGCCAAGCACAGAAGGGGCCACCGGTCTGGTCAGTCTATGTGGACGGATCCTCCTGCAATGAGGGAAGCAGAGCCGGGGTCATCCTGGCAGGCCCAGATGACTTTATCCTCCAATACTCCCTCCGTATAAACTTCAAGGCCTCGAACAATGAAGCAGAATACGAGGCACTCATAGCCGGTCTTGGAATGGCTCGAAACGCAGGGGCGCAATGCCTCCGGATCTTCAGCGACTCTCAGCTAGTCATAAATCAGGTTCTCGATGAGTATGAAGCACGTGATGACAGGATGGTCAAATACTTAGCCAAGGTTAGGAGCCTCATGGCACTGTTTGAAGAAGCCCTCATCCAACAAATACCCCGAGAAGAAAATGCTCAGGCCGATGCCCTCTCCAAACTAGCCTCCTCCTCCCTTCAAGGTCTCGAGCAGACCGTCTTGATAGAGGTTCTTCTGAGGCCAAGTATTGAGGATGAAACTTCCGACTCTTTAGAGTCGCTACCCGTCCTGCTTGAGGATAACTGGATGAAACCCCTCGTCGAATTCTTAAGGGACGGACTCCTTCCCGAGGATCCCAAGGAAGCTCGAAGAGTCAGAACCCGAGCTGAGCATTACACGCTAATCGGAGGCATCTTATATAAACGCTCTTTCACACAGGTAGACGGCAGGCCGTACCTGAGATGCCTCTCCCCCGGGCAAGTTGACTATGCCCTGCAAGAACTTCATGAGGGCATCGGCGGGGCACATTCGGGGTCCAGCGCTCTAGCCCGCAAAGTGTTGAATTACGGATATTTCTGGCCAACTTTCCTACGAGACGCCGAACGACACGTTCGGCAATGCAGTTCCTGCCAGAAGTACTCCGACATCCGACGCCTCCCACAAGCTCCACTCACTTCCCTATCAAGTCCAATCCCCTTTGCGATGTGGGGGATGGATTTACTAGGGCCGTTCCCGCCAGCTCCCGGCCAGTTCAAATTCCTAGTCGTGGCGATCGACTATTTTTCAAAATGGATAGAGGCCGAGCCCTTGGCCACGATCACCGAAAACAAGGTTGTTCAGTTCTTCTGGAAGAGCGTGATCTGCCGATTCGGCGTCCCTCGGGTCCTGATAACAGATAACGGAACCCAGTTCACCGGGGCTGCCTTCCGAGCTCTATGCGAAGACCTTGCCATCCAACACCGGTTCTCCTCCGTTTCTCATCTCCTGTCGAATGGTCAGGCCGAAAATGCTAACCGACAAATCCTCTCCGGCATTAAGAAAAGGTTGGATAAATGTTCCAAAGGCTTATGGGTCGATCAGCTTTCCAACGTGCTGTGGAACTACCGCACCACAAAACAGACCCCCACAGGAGAGAGCCCATTTAATCTCACCTATGGGTCCGAGGTCGTCATCCCCCTAGAAGTCGGAATACCCTCTCCTCGCCTAACAGCTTATGAAGAAGAGAAAAATGCCAGAGAGCTCCGAGCAGATCTAGACCTGATAGATGAAATCCGAGAAAGAGCTGCCATTCGTCAACAAAGCTACCAAAGAAGGATCGAGTTGGCATACAACAAAAGAGTCCGCCCTGCGGACCTCAGAGAAGGAGACCCGGTCCTCAGGAAGTTGGCCATCTCATTCCCAGGTCAGAAGAGAAAATTAGCCCCAAATTGGGAAGGACCTTACAAGATCACCAAAGTAGTCTGCCCCGGGACATACAGACTAGAAGATCTTGAAGGCAGGAAGATCCCCAGGACTTGGAACGCCGACCATCTCCTAAAATACCAAGAGAGAGCACCAACGACTCTCTAAATATTTTTTAAGATGTCGGACCGTTCCTCTCCTATTACTTGCACTGTTTTTCTTTTATTCTCTTTTGTAAATAACGGCTCGCAACTTTAGAAGCAGCCGACCATTAGTCAATAAAGAAAAACTTTTTCATATCTTACTTGTAAAAACTGTTTACAACTCTCTGGCTTTACTCTTCACTCTAACGATGGTTCGGAGTCCAACACATGGCTCGATTCTACTTCGCAAGTTCGTTTCTAAGCGAGCTAGAAGTAGTTCGCCATTCGGAATTGCTCCCACAACTGTTGAACTACTCTAACGATGGTTCGGAGTCCAACACTTGGCTCGATTCTACTTCGTAAGTTCGTTTCTAAGAGAGTTAGAAGTAGTTCGCCATTCGGAATTGCTCCCACAACCGTTGAACTACTCTAACGATGGTTCGGAGTCCAACACTTGGCTCGATTCTACTTTGCAAGTTCACTTCTAAGCAAGCTAGAAGTAGTTCGCCATTCGGAATTGCTCTCACAACTGTTGAACAAATCTACCGATGGTTCGGAGTCCAACACTTGGCTCGATTGTACTTTGCAAGTTTGCTTCTAAGCGAGCTAGAAGTAGTTCGCCAATTGGAATTGCTCCCACAACCATTGAACAAATCTACCGATGGTTCGGAGTCCAACACTTGGCTCGATTCTACTTTGCAAGTTCGCTTCTAAGCGAGCTAGAAGTTGTTCGCCATTCGGAATTGCTCCCACAACCGTTGAACAAATCTACCGATGGTTCGGAGTCCAACACTTAGCTCGATTCTACTTTGCAAGTTCGCTTCTAAGCGAGCTAGAAGTAGTTCGCCATTCGGAATTGCTCCCACAACCGTTGAACAAATCTACCGATGGTTCGGAGTCCAACACTTGGCTCGATCCTACTTCGCAAGTTCGCTCCTAAGCGAACTAGAGGTAGTTCGCCATTCGGAATTGCTCCCACAACCGTTGAACTACTCTAACGATGGTTCGAAGTCCGACACTTGGCTCGATCCTACTTCGCAAGTTCGCTCCTAAGTGAGCTAGAAGTAGTTCGCCATTCGGAATCGCTCCTAAAAACCGTCGAACTACTAACGATGGCCCGAAGTCCAACACTTGGCTCGATTCCACTTTGCCAGTTCGCGAGGTTGAATGACCGAAGCGCAGTTCGGCACCACTGGCCGAACGCTCATGTCGCCGACCCCCACACAAGCAAAAGACTAGCTCAGGGACCTCGGCACGACGAACACAGTCACAAACGAAACAACTACACAAAGCTACGAAAAACACGCAAGTTTGAGAAAGAAATATTATTGATAATTGGGACGCAGTGCAAAGCAACTCTTCCATACAACAAGATTACAAGGCCTTAAAGAGCAAAAATTACAAGGCCGACTCACTACACTTATCCTAAACACAAAGGCTTCAAAAATGATCATCAATGCCTCCGTGGCGCAGGGATGCTCCTCTTCAAGGACACTCGAGGTCGGCGACGTTTGCTTCCGGAGCCCGACCCCAAACCAGCGAATTGGGACGTGTCCTCGGTGCTGCTCCTAGCAGCCGCACCGATGGATGCCCCACTCGACGAAATGGCCATCGAGCTCTGCGCATCCCCCGGGCTAGGGCGACCGATAGGCGGACGGGTCGCGAGCTCATAAAACGTGATGCCCCGATCACTCTCCGCACGAGTACACGAAGTGCTCCTGACGTTGATCGGCCCTGAGCGCAGTTTGAGGCGAGCCACCTCCGCCTCTAGCTACAAGATCCGCTCCCTCAGAGAATCGTCTTTTACATCGACCTCGAAGCGAGGGGGTATTGCGGAGTCCGGCACGCCAGAGCGACTGGCTATAAGACGGCGAAGATGAGTGACTTCGATGCTCTTGTCTACCGTGGCTCTCTTCAGTGCGTCGACCCCGGCAGTCAACTCGTCCCGTTCGATCTTCAGTTTGGCCACCTCGGCCGTCAGTCCCTCTCCCTCCATCCGAAGTTCCGTCTCTACAGTTTGCAGGTGGCGGATCTCAGAAAGCAGATCGTCCCTTTCCGCTGTTATTTTTGACAAATTGTGCCGAATGCACTGGATCCGAAGCCCGTTGCTAAAGGCGGTCGACGAACCTTCGTCCTCTCCTAAGGGGGTCATCTCGGCGATCCTGCTCTCCAAACGCCGGATCTCGATGTCCCACCGACCTAGGATGAGTTGAAGATGGTTCCGCTCACTTTCAGCTCGGCGCAGTCCCAACTCGACTTCGTAGAGCCACTCCCGGCACCTTGCCAAGCACAGCCTCGTCGCCCCTAAGCCAGCCTCGGCCCGAGCATTGTCATCCGAGTGAGTGGGCTCGACGGCTTGAGTTGCCACCGCAAGCTGAAAAGAAGTCGAGACAAACAAAAAGTTTTTAAATGCACTGCCGAAGTCCTACACTTCAAAAATTTTCAAACAAACTACCGAGAATTGTTGAGAAAAGATAGACAGAGTCGAACCCAAAAAGTTGTTCATTCATAACAAAAAGCGGTGGCCAGTCCGCGATTAGGCATTACAAAAACAAAAAAAAAAGAAAGAAAAAGAAGAACAGAAGTAACGAAGTCAAGGCGCGACCTCTTTCCCGGGGCGACGAGAGGGGGTCGGGGTCGACGTCTCCGAAGGGGGCACCACCGCCAGTGGGGTAACCGCGGTGTTCGGGACCTCGCCGGTGACTTCGACTTCGGTCTCGGGTTCGTCCTCCCCTTCTTCTTCTTCCCCCTCTGATTCGGGGTCGAAGCCCTCGACGTGTCCCGGGAATAGTCTCCATCCCGAGTAGTCCACGTCGGTGGTACGTCTTCGTCACCCGGGCGATGGCTTCGGCATAAGCTTTGGCCATGTTTTGGGCGAGGAAACTTTGCGCCTTCGCCAGGGTCGCGTCCTGTGCCCCCTTCACTGCCGCAGCCTTGGCCTCTTCAGCTTCGGCCAATTGTTTGGCCGCCTCCTCCTTCTGCCGAAGAAGGTCGCTCTCCAGCTTCGCGACCTGCCCCTCGAGGTAATCGACCCTCGTCGACTTCGCCTTGAACTCGACCGTGAGCTTGTCGAGCTCGTTCCCCATCAGAGCTTTCTCCTTCCGAGCCTGGTCGGACTCCTTCTTCAGCTCCTTCTCCAGAGCCGCCAACCTCTCGGTGAGGTGTCTAAAGTGGACAATCATCTACGACAAGGAAAGAAGAACTAAAAGAGTTAGAAAAATTTCAGCTAAAGAAATTCAACGGCAGAAAAATCCAACACTTACCAAAACCGCCGAACGAGCGATCTCAATGACGTCGTCGCCTTCTTGACCGGCCTCCATGGTGGCCCGGTCCTTCGGCGTGGCAAGATGCTTGACGGCCTGCATGCTCACCAAGGAGTTGCCGAGGAATCCATCGTGCTTCCGAACCTGCTAGTCCGGAACATGGATCTTCTTGTGCTCCTCGGTCAGGAGCTCCTCGGTCTCCACCGTCAAGGGAGGGGTCGTCATCCTCAGGGCTGCGGCGATGGGGAAGTCACCGACCACGGTTGACGCCGAGGCGCCTGCATCGGCAATGGCCGGACTCCGAAGGGTCTCCGCCTCTTCGATTGTCTCCGTGACCCTCGGAGTCTTTGGGGTCGGCAACTTAGTGGCCACCCTCTTGCACTTCTTCGGCACCTTATTAGCGAGCCCAGCTCTGAGGGCCAACACCGCATCGTAGTCCATCGTCTCTGCATTAAGGAAAAGATTTGTTAGTGCAAGGCAACTCAAGGAAAGTAAAGTATGAAAAACAAAGCATAAGTGCATAAAAGAAGCTGCATACTGGGATTTACGCGGCAGAGCCCTCCCCTGAACAAGATGTCCTCGGTCAGCTCCTTCCAATCGTACTTCGGCCGATCAAGAAGTGTCCGGACTGCCTCTTCTTCTTCAGGACGAAGCTTGGGCAGCGCCTTCGCCCTCTTCGGCACCCCTTCCACCCAATTGGAGGGGATCGGCCAGGCCTCCGAACTCCGCACTATCAAGAACTTTTCGCGCCAGTGCTTGATGGAGTCGGGGCAAATGACGAGCCTACTGCCATGCCTCGGAGTCAAATAGTATCGGTACTCCGACCTGTTCCCCTGGTGTAACCGATAGATTGTCCGAAGCACGTTCAGCTGCGGCTCGATCCCAGCGGCTTGACAGTGAAGTACGAAGCCGTTTATGACTCTCCATGCGTTTGGCATAGGTTGGATGGGACTGACCCCGAACCAACTCAGGACGACGATAGCGAATGGATGGAGAGGTAGCCGAGCCTCGGCGATGAAGGCGTCAACCAGCCAGCAACACATGGTCACTGGCAGCGGCGAGTTGGCCCTAACCCCGGGACCCGGCAGCATAAGCTCGTACTCCTCCGAGATCTGGAAACAGCCTCGGATCACTCCCAAGTCCTCTTTGCGAAGGATCGACGCCGTCTCGTCCGCCTCCGTCATCTCCCTCGCCGCATTCTCCTCGAAGGACCTCCCCCTCCCATGAACTATGCGCTCGGCATGCTCCTCCGGAAGCTCCCGAACCCTGTGGAGTCTCGTCAGTTGCCCCGGCAATCTGCCGAACTCCCCTATACGCTTCGGATCCTCCACGATCGAATCTTTGCCGAACACCTTCTTGCCCTTGTCTGGCCGACTCGGAGTGTGGGCTTCGACAACTTCAAGGGAGGGCTCGGACCAAGAGGTCGACTCGGAGACAGAAGCAAGAGACATAGTTTATGAAATTACCTTAAAAGATTAGCTGTCGGAAACTCCACCAAAAAGCAGATGGCGATCACCGGAGACACTCGCTTAGCAAAAAAGATCGCCTGAGCAAAAGAGAAGAGAAGTGAAAAATGAGAGATGGGGGTGGAGTTTTATAGAGCGAGGCGCGCAAAACGAGGTTAATGGGCCTGTACTGCCGGCCCACTCACGCAAAACGACAAAAGCGACCTCAATCGTCGCCTTGTTCGCCACGCCAAGCCGTACATGACATTAATTACTGTCCCATCTGGCGAAATCTCCAAGGTCATTGCATTAAATGAGCATCTCATCTGTCAGAGCTGTCAGAAGTTCAGAAGCCATCACATTTAATGACTACCATGCCTGCCAGGAGCGCAAGAGCCCCCAACTCCGCGATTCATTCTCCGCCAGAAAGTAACAAAGTTAAGGGGTTCAGCACCAGCTGCCGAGCGTTCTTGACACCGACCGTGTTACATGGAAAGTTGGGGTTCGGCACCAGCTGCCGAGCGTTCTTGACACCGACCGTGTTACATGGAAAGTTGGGGTTCGGCACCAGTTGCCGAGCGCTCTTGACACCGACCGTATTACATGGAAAGTTGGAGTTCGGCACCAGCTGCCGAGCACTCTTGACACCGACCATGTTACATGGAAAGTTGGGGTTCGGCACCAACTGCCGAGCGCTCTTGACACCGACCGTGTTACATGAAAAGTTGGGGTTCGGCACCAGCTGCCGAGCGCTCTTGACACTGACCGTGTTACATGGAAAGTTGGGGTTCGGCACCAGCTGCCGAGCATTCTTGACACCGACCATGTTACATGGAAATTTGGGGTTCGGCACCAGCTGCCGAGCGTTCTTGACACCGACCATGTTACATGGAAAGTTGGAGTTCGGCACCAGCTGCCGAGCGTTCTTGACACCGACCATGTTACATGAAAAGTTGGAGTTCGGCACCAGCTGCCGAGCGCTCTTGACACCGACCATGTTACATGGAAAGTGGGGGTTCGGCACCAGCTGCTAAGCGTTCTTGACACCGACCGTGTTACATAGAAATTTGGGGTTCGGCACCAGTTGCCGAGCGCTCTTGACACCGATCGGGTTACATGGAAAGTTGGGGTTCGGCACCAGCTGCCGAGCGTTCTTGACACCGACCACGTTACATGGAAAGTTAGACCTCGGACCTCGCCGAACTCCCTCTCAGCACTCACAACCTAGCTGAGGTCCCTGTCTACTTCGGAAGAAGGTGCCGAACTACCTACAGACCTCGGCCTCCCAGGCAGCGAGTGCTAGAAGGGGTCGGAAACATGATACAAGCATGTAGGTCGCACAACGGAGAAAAACGGCCGAACCACCCGCCAAGAGGTCACGAAAAAACAATTAAGAATTCGGGAAGTTAAGGAAGAACTCCTGGTAAGTAATTGTAAAGTTGGGGAAGCATTTTCTAGTCCCCAAACAAGCAATTGTGACCAAGGACAATCTTCTGAGACCCCCGAATGACGAATTGGCACGTCGCAAAGGTGAATAAAAATGCCACATGATCCGGAAAGCTCAAGAACAACTCAGAGTACAGACAACTTGAAAAATCACCATACTACCTCCTTCAAAGATTCTAAACCATCCATTTGGGCTCCGACACAACTCCACTAGCCATTAAAACGGTAAAACTACTCCTCAAAGGCTGATCAAACTCAGTCTTCGGGAGTGGGGGGCTCGTGATACGGCTAAAAATGGGGTGTAATCGGAACCGTCAAAATTGGGCGCGAATCTTAAAGCTCAGGGGTAAAATGGTAATTTCGCCTACCAATGGGTCTGAAGTGGGTACTGGGTCTCTTCCCCAAAGATCCAATAGCCCACGAACGGATCCGCCTCAACTGGGTGCGGGTTTTAACTCGCAGCAAACCCAATCCAGAAAAGATAGAATTAGGGTTTCTGATTAATCCTAATCAACGGCCCTGATTCACGCCTATCTTTTCACTGGGAATTAGAGATTACATTCCTAATCTGTTTATAAGGAGAATATTCCTTATCAGATCACGGGATTACATTCCTAATTTGATCCCTAAGACGCCTATAAATATTTCCCATCCATCTCCATTAAGAAGTAATCAATCTTTCTCCAGTTTTCACGCTCTTTCATAATCTTCCCTGATTACTGACTTGAGCGTCGGAGGGTGCGCCGCCGGGAACAACCCCGGTGTCTCGCACTTTTTGCAGGTGCACGGCGGGAGTCATCGTCAAACTCCGACGGAACAGGCACACAGGTTTGCTATTCAGTTTTCCTAAGAATCCACAAATACTATCTGTTTGCCCCCACACCAGATTTAGCGGCAACAACCGTCAAATATGCTTACAACTTCTTCTTCATCTCTGGCCTACGCTCCCCTTACTACGTGGCAACGTGATCTTCGTCGTCACCTCTGAAATGCAAGATCTTCATCTGGCTATTGAGTTGGGACAGACTCAATTCCAAAGATTTTCTCCACTCTAAAGGTTGTCCAGGAGACACAACATGCACAGCTTGTGCGTGTCCTGTCGAAACTGCCTACCACATTTTCTTTGCATGCCCTATGGCCATTACAACCTGAAATTTCTTCACCACACTCTTCAGCATACACTTACTGCCCAATGACTTGCATGAATGCTTTACTTCGTGGTGTTTTAGTACACATGCAAAAAGACACACTTGGCATCTCCTCACTATTTCAATTTGCTGGAGTATCTGGCTTGCTAGAAACTAGCGTGTTTTTTCTACTAAATCCCTCTCACCGCAACAAATTATTTCTAATGCATTGTTTTGGTTTCGATCCTGGCTAGATGGAGTGGTGGGCAGGAAGAAGAAGCAGGCAATGATCAGGGAAATTGAGCAAGCAGATGCACAGGATATCTTGCTCAAGCGGGCGCTCATGCGTATTGACCAAGCTGAGAGTGGAGAAGGCAGCTGCTCAGGCTGAGGCTACCGTGGAGAGATTTATCTTACTTTTGATCAGCAAAATGTATGCTATTTTGGGACGCAGTTATAATTCCACCATTTCCTCAGGCTGATATTGTGACTTTTTGGGGGATCAAGTGTTCGGCAGCTGTGCTGATTATACTTGATCACATTTTGTATTATGTACGTAATAACTTTTTTTAAATATAGTTTTTTGTAAGGTAAGGGATTACCCTATCTTTTACCAGTCAAAAAAAAAAATCTATATTAAAAATTATAGACATCATCTACAAAATCTTGGGTTTAATAAAAACTAAGTGGAATAATTGGATGTTTAGAGATTAATTAGATTTTACTAATAGAAAGATATAATATATGAATACATTTTGTCTTCTTCTCCTTCTTCTCCGCTGTTCTTCTTTGTGTGTGTCTATGTTTGTTTGTTTGACTGCTTGTACAAAATGAAAAGGAAAACAATGGAAGGACAAAAGATAAGGAAGCCTTAATATTTTAACACATAACCCCTGATACACATTTTATTAAAATCCACCCTTCAATAATATATGAATTACATTTAGATCCTTCTAGATATAAAATCCCCTATTTCTTAATTAATAAAGCTATCAAATGAAAACAAGTTATGCAATATAATTAATATTAACAATATTATTAATAAATATTCTGGGTTTGTTTTAAAGTATTTTACTGGAGTTGTAAGGAGATTTCATGTTTGAAGGATCTTAATTATTCTTGTATTGAATTATATATTTATTGTTAGCCATTTGAGCTATTTATTTTTGACATGGAGTTTATCACCATGGGATTTGACAATTTTGTTGTCAAAATGGTTGTTATTAGTGTGTGGCCGTTACAGAATGACATCAAAGCTTAGTTTATAGGTCCTAAAGTTATTACGGTGATATGCTAGATATTGCAGGGTCTAGAATTATATTGAGGTTTAATAAAATTAAGTATATGTAATGGATTGATTGCCTTGATTATTCATTATTAATTGTGATTTTCATATGTATCTTGATAATTAAATAATACAGTAGAGTTTGCACTTACCGACCTAGATGAACACAAATAAAACTCAGGTATGTGCAAGTTTTGAGATCAAAACTTTCTTTGAAGAGGGTAGTATGTAATAACCCTCTCGAGCTTAGAAAGGGCTAATGCCACAGCACCTACGGAAGATCTTGAGGTTTGCCGACACCCCCTCTCTCCTGCATAACAGGAGGAAGTTCACTATATGCTTCTAAGAATTAGGTCTCAGCTACATTGAGCTCACCCCAAATTAATTGAGCACCTCATTAATAAAGTGATGGATCGGCAAACATAGGCCTGAAAGAAATGCATCGAAGGGGAAAATAAAAAACCCTAGGGCGAGGATATCGGTAGGTCGGATACCGGAGCTAGGAAGAAGCAACTCAAAATTCATCAAAAATAAAGAACATTCCAAATAATCCAGAGATCTTGATAGAATGTTTTAGATACGATATGCTTCGATCAGAACTCTACCAAGAGACGGAGGCCAAGGTCCGAATCTCACCAAATCCTAAAGATCCTCAGGATATATCCAAACCAGTAGTGAATCTTGAAGATTGGGCCATGGGGGCGATCCAAACTGCCTTCCCTTGTGTACTCGATGTGCTCCTCCTTCACCATCGAGTTCACCTATGAAAAACTAACTTCCTTTTCCCCTTTCTCCTCGAAACTTTAGGATCCATGAGGCATACTTGGACTTCGTCGTCCCCTTCGAAAGGCAGCACGTCAACTTCGCTCTCCTCTTCATCCTAGAACACCACTTCTATCTCTCTCCTCCAGCTGCTCGAAGGACATCACCTAGGCCCCACTATGTCCTTCTTGGTCGGATGTAGAGGCTGAGTCACCATACTTGACCCTAAACATTATCTTAAAATAAAAAATTATTTGGGGTAAAGATACGGCAAATTTATGACGAGAGCTGCCGGAGAACTAGCTGGAATTAGAAATCTAGAAAGAGAGAGTGATGAGGAGAGAGAAGCTCTGGTGTAGAAATGAAGAGTATGGTGAGAAATGAGAAGAGGTGGGGGATTTTATAAAGGAAAAGTATTGAAAAATCTCAAGGGATGCCTCGATGACTGTGACAATGACATGACGCAATCTCTGTCACCCAAATGTCTCCCATTTCAATGGTCGAAGCCAAAAGGCAAAGAAAACCAAACGCGAAAGATTTCTTAAGTTTGGAGGTTTGCTCGTTCGATCTCCTACCAACTGAACCCCTAATAGTCATCATTGCCGAATGTGGTGGGCTCGGTGCTTGGCATGTCGTTCGAACTCTTCGCAAAATATTTCCTAGGCTCAGTGATCGGCCTGTCGTTCGAACCCATCGCAAGAAACATACAAAAATCACCTATGCTCGAACCTCTCGCAAGAAACGCACAAAAATCACCTATGCTCGGTGCTCGGCTTGTCGTTCGAACCCTGGCGAGAAATGCACAAAAACTGTTAAGACTCAATGCTCAGCCCGTCGTTTGAGCCCCTCGCAAGAAATGCCCAAAAACTGCTAAGGCTCGGTGCTCGGCCTTTCATTTGAGTCACTCGCAAGAAAAACACAAAAATTGCCTAGGCTCGATGCTCGACCCATCGTTCGAGCCTATCGCAAGGAATGCACAAAAACTGCTAAGGTCGGTGCTCGACCTGTCGTTCAAGCTTCTAACAAGAAACGTGCAAAAATCACCTAGGCTTGGTGCTCGGTCCGTCATTCGAAACCCTCGTAAGAAACATGCAAAAATCACATGTTGTGCCCGCCATTTGATCCCCTCTCAAGAAATGCGCAAAAACTGCTGCTTGGTGTTCAGCTTTTCGTTCGAGTCACTCACAAGAAAAGTGCAAAAATTACCAAAGCATGGCCTATCATTCGAGCCTCTCGCAAGAATGCACAAATATCACCTAGGCTCAATGCCTAACTGACAATATAGTTTAAGTGAAAAGAGTGTCGAACCCACAAAGACTAATTATTTTATTGAGTACTAAAATTTACTAGATTAACTACTATTTTGAAAACCAAAAATATGATCAAAATAGCAACTAAAATAAATTAAACTAAAGAAAGAAGTAGACTAATTATGAAGAACGAAAATCTGAAATTTTGGGATTTGTTACTAGCAAAACTAGTTCTAGGGCTATTGATTTCACCTAGTTAATCTTACACAATTCATAATTCCATGTAGTTAGAAATTTTAATTTTTCAAGTTGTAGACCAAAATTCCTTAATTATTCAATGTTTTCTCTCAAATAACACAAAAAATATTTCCAACTAACAGTTTGTCATACCTCGATGCACAATTAATTAATTGAAGATTCATTTAGTTCTATGGATTTTTTTATAGTCACATTAATCGCAATAAATCACAAGTTATCTCTAGGTTTTTCCCTGACTCAATAAATCAATGGTGTTTAATTCTATAATTCTGAATCACAAATTACCTCTCGGTCTCTCCATGATTCGATAAATCAAACAATAGTTGGTCAAACAATTATAAGCATCAAGAACAAATTAACACATAACCATGAAAAAATAGAACAATAAAATAATATGGAATTCAAATTGTGTTATCAAAACTATGCTACATCGAAGCCCTAGAAAAATAAATTTAGTTCATATCAAAATTGTAAGTAACAAACATGGTTTTTTTTGTGGATTGCATAATAATAGTTGGTCGAACAATTGTAAGCATTAAAAACAAATTAAACACACAACCATGAAAAAATAGAATAATAAAATAATATGAAATTCAAATTGTGTTATCAAAAATTTAGGTTTGGTTTTTTTTTATTGCATAATAATAAAGTTTAGAAGAGAAGGAAAAAAAACTGCCGAAATTTGACGCCGAAATTGAAGTCTCGAGAAACGTGCTTCTTCTATAGCCTCGAGAAACGTGCTTCTTCTCTCGGGTGTGGGCCCTGTGGGGCCACAAGTCAGCGCTGGGTTCTTCTTCTTATTTTCTTTTCTCTTTGTTCCTCCGTGGGATCAGAGCCATCCTTTTTTCCCCTCAAGCCGCAAGTCCCTCTCTGTTTCTTATATAGGATTAGGGGTAGTTAGGATTAGGATTAGGTTAATTATTATTAGATAATTAATTAATTAATTTAAAATTTTATAGATTAAAATTAATCTATTAAAATTTTAAACTAATCAATTAATTTACTCTAACTTAAATCCATTCAACTTTGATTTTTATTACAAATTTTCATTTACCTCATAGTTGACCATAATATTTTCTATTGGTTTTTTCAATGGGTCAATTTGTAAATATGTGCAATTGAGTGCTTGATCTTCCAGAAATCTTAACATTGAATCAATTTGAATTTTTCAAATCTTTAATCTTGCACTATTTCTTAATTTCACCAAAATGCTCACATTTTGTACTTATGCCCCTCGTTTCTATAAAATCAAACAAATAAATAAAAATAAGTAGAAATAAAATAAATTTTAAAAAAATCAACTTGGACTCGTAATTTTAATGTATAAAAAAAAATTATTATATAAAATTTATGCTCATAAGAGAATGGACTGAACCTAGGGTCCTACATGATCTCTACCATTCATAATTTTACATGGTTTTCTTTTCCGAGAAGATTCATACATGTATATATCATTGACTATATTATATTATTTAATTGCAAAATGCTAGATATATGTGAGTTTTTACTCCAAACATGCATTATAAATGCATTGTGGCCCACTTCTCACTAAAAGACAAGGTTTTAACAACTTTCCACACCCCTTTCCAAAAGGGAGAGGCCATTATAGATAGGGTAGGATGAAACTCCCAAACTTTATGCCGCGAGTGGCATTTCTTAGAGATTAAACTGGCCCAAGGAAGGCCATCATCTTTGATCAATCTCCATAACCATTTGCCTAAAAGAGCAAGATTTTGGTTCCTCAAATTGAGAATACCTAACCCTCCAGAAGATTTGGAGGTACAGGCGATCTTCCAATTACAAAAATGTGTACCTTCCCTGTAGGAGTCCGAGCCAGTCCAGAAGAAATTGCTACGGATTTGGTCAATCCTCTTGATGACCCCGGAAGGCACATAAAAAAAGGACATCATATATAAAGAAATAAAATAGAGAACGGAGTTAACCAGGATCAATCTACCTCCACGAGATAGTTGTCTACCAGACCAGGTATTAAGTCTGGATTCCATTTTCTTAATCATGGGAAACCAGTCTGATTTATGCAGTTTACCCCATCTCAGGGGAATTCCCAGATGAGTAATAGGGAAAGAGGCTATAGCACAATTGAAGAACTGAGCGATCTCATGTTGTCGGTCGTTAGGCCCTCCTAGCCAAAGAACTGATGATTTCTGGAAGTTAATGGCTAGGCCCAAAGCTTTCTCGAAGATATAGAGGAGAAGCTTCAGGTTTCTAAGAGAGCAACCGATCGGTTTTGCAAAAATGATGGTATCATCAGCATATTGCAAGTTCAGAATGCCTCTGAAGCTATTAGAGCTGCACAATCCCTCTATAACATTCGCTTCCCAAGCATTACGAAGTAACCTACTAAAGACATCATCTACAAGGGCGAAAAGGAGGGAAGAGGTCGGATCATCTTGGCGAAGGCCACATTTACATTTAAATTTGTGACCTTCTGTGTCATGAAAGAGAAGAGAGGAGGTGCCAGTAAACAGGCTAGATTTGTTCCAAGCGATCCATTTCAGTCCAAAACCACGGTGCCAAAGAATATCCAACAGAAAGTCCCAACTGACATTGTCGTTAATTTTTTGAAAGTCAAGCTTTAAAAGGATACCTTCCGCCTTGGATCGGTGGCACTCGGAAATAACTTCTTGGGCACTAGCCACACTATTAAGAAAAAACCGGTCTTTAATAAAACCGGATTGGGCAAGATCAATTAGAGGAGGGATAACTAGGCTGAGGCGAGACGACAGTACTTTCATGATAATCTTAAAAGAAGTGTTGAGCAGACTAATAGGTCGGAAAGAAGTTACTGAATTGGCACCAATCAATTTGGGAATAAGAACAATATGCGCATAGTTGATGCAATCAAAAGAAAAGGTGCCTTGATGAAGGTCAGAAAACATGGCCAGTAGGTCGTCTTTAAGATAATCCCAAAATTTTTGGAAGAAGGAAGGAAAACCATCAGGACCAGGAGAAGAATCACTTTTGAGAAAGAAACCGCCGATTTAATTTCTTCTAAGGTAAAGGGAGCTTCCAAAGCGGACAAATTATCAATCATGAACTTCATTACCGTAGAGACGATTCCAATCTAAGAAAACAGAGCGTTGTTTAGGACATCCCAAAAGGTTTCAGAAAAAAGACAGAAAGGTGGAGTGGAAATCCGCATCTGAATTGAGCTCAATGTCGTCGTGAACGATAGAAGAGATACAATTGCATCGTTGACGATGCGACGCAAAATTATGGAAAAAGGAGGTGTTGGCATCACCCTCCTTGAGCCATCGGATTTTAGCCAGTTGGGCCCATTTATTATGATCATTCTGAAGAAGGTCTGCGAATTCCCGTTTGTACAACAGGCGCTCGCAGCGAAGGGAGTCTGAGATAGGACCCTGCCCTTCGAGCTGGTCAATGGCAGAAATGGGGGATAAGAAGTGATCCTTGAGTGCGGAAGCGTTAGCAAAACGTTCCTTACACCAAATTTTGCATCCATACTTGACTGCGAATAGTTTCAGTAATAAGCAAACCAGCCCCTGCGATCTGGTAATGGCAGAGAGACACTCAGAGACCTTATTAACAAAGATTTGATCTTGTAACCAGTACTTTTCAAACTGGAATTTGTAAGGTTTGGAGAAATTAAAGTTCGAATGAAGAGTAATTGGAACATGGTCAGAAGAGGGGTTGGGTAAAGCACAGGAGAAAGAGTTATGAAACGATGAAATCCAGTCTTTGGAGACAAGGAACCGGTCAAGCTTCGCCATAGACGGATTGAGCCTCATGTTGAACCAAGTGAAGGATCTACCATTGAGAGGAAGTTCAACGAGATTAAGGATGTGAATGCAATCGTTGAAACGAGTTGAATCCTCCCAGAATGCGGAGTTTCCCGATCTTTCGTGGGAAAAGCGAGTGACGTTGAAGTCACCACAGAAGATCCAAAGACCGTTGATGTTATAGCGAAAAGATTCAAATTCATTCCAAAACAGGTTCCGACGGTCCATAGTGGATGGACCGTAAACGGAGACCACATGGAGAGAACAATTAAATTCATGCAAGTGAAGGCAGACGATCAAAAAGAAAGTCATACGGTGCACTGATATGAGAGAGAAGAGGGAATGTTTAAATCCAAACAAGATCCCCCCTCGAGTTCCGATAGCGTCCAGGGGGGATCCAATTGGATATGATCGCTCCTCCGATGGAACGAATGATGGAGGGAGAGGTGGAATCCAATTTTGATTCCTGAATAGAGATCATATCACAACGAGATGATGTGATAAGATGGAACAGAGATTGTTGTTTACTGGGACAACGAAGACCCCTTATATTCCAAGATGCACTAAAAGTACATTTTTAACAATTAAATTCATGCAACTGAATTTTTTTTTATATGCCACTTTTTGAAAATATTTTCACTTATATGACAGTTGTCGAAGTATTTGCGTTTGTGGACTCAACAACTAAACTCTCTATTCCAAACAGCAAGTTTGGTTGTTTCATACTCGTTGTTGGGACACGGCGAGTTTAGTGCTATTTTTTTCGAGAAACTCGCCGTTCCAAATGGCGAGTTCAGTTCAAAATTTTCCAATGAAGACTCGTTCTTAACGGCGATGACATTTATACTAGACTCGCTGTTGAGAACAGCGAGTTTAGTTTAAATTTTTTAATGAAGACTCGATGTTCCCAACGGTAAGGACATTTACACTAGACTCGTTGGGAACAACGAGTTTAGTTTAAAAATATATATATGTGAAGTTTTTTTTCGAAAATTCACTAAGCTCTCTGTGAAATTTTCTACATCATCACCATTGTTAACAGCGAGTCTAGTATAAATGTCCTCGCCATTGGGAACGGCGAGTCTTCTTTCAAAATTTTGAACTAAACTCGTTGTTCCCAACAACGAGTCTAGTAAAAATGTCCTCACCGTTGGGAACGGCGAGTCTTCATTTGAAAATTTTGAACTGAACTCGCCGTTGAGAACGACGAGTTTAGTTATTGAGACCACGAGCGCAGATACTTTGGCAACTGTTCTTTTTCTGCAAATATTTTTTTAAAGTGTCTTATAAAAAAAAATCCATATAATTCACAGACCCATTAACTCTATATATATAAATATATATATATATATAAGTGGCTCATTGGCCCATTTATACCTCCGTTAATCAAAACACCTTTGACGGGCACCATCTGTAATTATACACAACTCCAATGGCAATTTACTCACTCTCTACTTATTTTTTAGCCATTTAATTTTTTTAATATTTCCCGAAACAACTGATAAGTAGGGACCGTACTGTTTTCCAAAAGAGAAAAAGACAGAAAAGGACAATCCATCCGTAAAGCGAAGAAAACATGAACAAATCACAATCCAACGATGAAAGCTAACCCAGAAACCCCTCGCATAATCCCTAATTTTTTGCAGTACTAGGCTACTTTTTGAAATTTTTTGCGATTTTAGGTCACATCCCAAACTATTAGTAATTTTGGATAGCAAGTGCCACGTCAGCAGCGGCCGCTATTGAGAATAGCGGCCTCTTCATAGCGACCACCACATTGGACTCCCACACTTAGCAAATTTGTATAATTGCAAACTACTTGGAGTAACTGAGGTCGCTATTGTCAATAGCGACCTTGTATAACTAAGGTCGCTATTCCCAATAACGACCTCAGGTGGCCTACCTGTGGTCGCTATTGGGAATAGCGACCTTAGTTATACAAGGTCACTATTGATAATAGCGACCTCAGTTACTCCAAGTGATTTGCAATTATACAAATCTGCCAAGTGTGGAAATCCGATGTATTGGTCGCTATGAAGAGGCCATTATTCTCAATAGCGGTTGCTGCTAATGTGGCACTTGCTAGCCAAAAGTGCTAATAGTTTGTTAACTAGCCTAAAATCGCAAAAAAGTTTCAAAAAGTAGTCCAGTAATGCAAAAAAATCCATAATCCCAACTGTTGGATCATTTAACCAAAGTCAATAAACAAATTATAAATTATGTAATAAACATCCCATCTTTTTTTTCTTTTATTTTAGTATTATCTGATCCTCGCTCTCTTGGATTTGCTTAGTTTTCCCCTGAATTTTTATGTTTAAATTATTAGTTATACACTTGGAACCACCTAGGCTACCATCCAGAATATGTTTACAAAATTATTAGTTGAATTTTTGCAATAACAACATCTGAAGATGAAGCATCAGAGATTGGTATAATGATAAAGACAGAACAAAAACACTGAAAACCAACAAAATTGAACAATCAAATTTCAAAACTCCACAGTCCTCAAAGCATATTGAATTGCAAACAAGTAATTAAGCAAACAGATAATGCATTAGTAGGATAAGGTTGCCTTCAAACCCATAATGCTATAAACATGAGACCAAATAGATTGTACTAAATAGTCATTGCTAATTAAACAAGGTCGTCTTCAAGACCATAGTGCTAGGTATAGCACCAAAAACATGTTGTACCTGTTCTATATTACATTTATCAAGATATGAAAAGTTCCCCATTGTGAGACATAGATGTAGCGCAATCTCAAATGTCGACCGCATCTTCCCCTAATCCATCAACTTGACTCTCCACGTCGTTACCTTCTTCAATGCCGCTCATCGCTATGAATTCCTTAATCATTCTATCCTGTGCTGCAAAAGGTTTGGCAATGAATCTCCTGGCTTTTTTCTCATCATAGTAAAAGAAATCAAATGCTTCAGTCCAATAATAGTGTTGGATATTTAACATGTCTGTATACGAGTGCACTTAATTCTTTGGACCAATGCTCAATATGAGCATGGCGTATAGCATCCGTCATTTCTTTTACCGATGCCACAATTACATTATCATGAAATTTTGGCCTACGAATACAAGGTGGTGGCTGGATGCGGTTTGTAGCATTGGCAGGCATTTGATTGTCATCACTTGCCACTTCCACAGGGTCATCGGATTTCTCACCAGTACCAGATATTTCCACAGGGTCATCAAATTTGTCACGGATACCATCACCTCCACCACCGCCAATCGAATCATAGACAGACTTTCTGTACTCACCAGTTGCAGAATCATCACTACAGAAAATAATCTTCAAATTTTGAAAGTGCTTCAGAGGAGTATTGATCAACTCCTTATGCTTTGCATTTTCCTACAACAGCATTCACAGTGCACGTATTAATAAAATCAAAATAAAATTGCTCAGGTACTAAATTTCTGTAATTTTATTACCGGCAGAAGTTTACCTCTTTGATGTTGTCATACACAACTTTGTCTACAGTTATCATCTGCTTCTCTTCATCCCATTTTGCACCATTAATTTTCTGGAATACACTGGCCATTTCAAAGTGGCAAGTTTTTAAGCTCCGCATTGCGATTAACTACGTTGTCAGTTGTATAATCTGTTTTGAAAACACTGTTCACATGACCTGCAGCTGATTCAAATGCTGCTCTCTTAATTTTATTGTCACACTTGAGTCCTTTCTTCACCTGCTCGACCAAGAAGGGGATAAGAACATCATCCTGTACCAGGAGCCAAACTTTGTTGGGACACCCTCTCGTTTTCGGCTGGCTCCTCTCCATCACCAGTCTTACTTTTCTTCGCCTTTTTACTTGGGAAGCTAACAATGCCTTCTTTATGAGTTTGTTTAATGGAGCCACTATGTCCTATTATTGGTGCATCAGTTTGTGGAGGTTGTGATGCATTCAGTGGTACAGGTTGATAATACTGCAGAAATTTGACGTATTCATCATAGGAGGTGCCACATGTGAGAAAGGAGATGCTTGTGGAGACAATCCCAGTACCCCCATCGGCTGGAAGACCCCGTAACCCATTCCCTTCGGGGACGCACGTTGTGCTGGAGTCAGCGGCGATGGACTGGACTCTACATCATTTGGACTAACAGTGTGTATAACCAGTTTCCCATCACCTGAGACATTCAACTGGAGATTATCCGACATAGCTGCAATGAAACATATTTTAAGATGTGCAACACAAAAAAGATATAAGCTTACACCTAATGACTTCAAATTGAAAAAAAATCACAATATAAACAATCCATCGTAATAAATAAGTTACTGAAATCATTAAGCTGCAAGCAGAAACTACATAGTGTTTCCAACACATGCTACATTACATCCAAAGTACACACAATAACAAACGCGCACATAACAAAAGCCGGTTCTATTATATTCATGTCTCAGTGACGTCCCCCCCGCGATATTTCTGGCAATAATCAACCCACATATCACATGCTATTCGGTCCCTCCTCTCTTTCCACTCATCCCCGCAGTCTCTCTGTTCCCTTTGAGTCTCTTCTCGAATGAAGTTGACAACAGAGGCATCATTTTCGTCAAGGAAATCCCCGTCTTCTTCACTCTCCCTCACAGCCCTCCTTGAAATTAAATCATTGGGATCTACAGTGAGTATGTAGTTGTGCAACACAGCACATGCAAGGACTAGATCTACTTGTGTAGCCCATGGATGATGTGGTTTACCAGTAAATATCTTAAAGCGATTTTTAAATAAACCAAAAGTATCTTCAATCTTCGAATGTAGGGAAGAGTGTCGAAGATTGAATAACTCTTTCCTATTCACTGGTGTCTGGCTGGCGTATTCTTTTAGGTGATATCGGACACCATGATAAGGAGTGATGAAGCCTGGCATTGTTGGGTATCCCGCATCACACAGGTAATATTTTCCTACATTTAAATTTTATGGATTTTTGTATCAGTTAAATAAAACATTTCAAAGGTGTAAAAACACTGTAAAATAGGTTAGTAAATTACCCTCATAAACACGTAAACCACCCGGTGGTGGCAGCTTAAGTGCACTTTTGAGGACAGTGAAGTCATCTACTGACCCTTCCCACCCCGCCATTATATATGTGAAGTGTTTGTTGGGCGTTGCTGCAGCAAGAATACTTTGTGTGACCCCATTCCGCCCTCTAAAACGTACTGTTATATCACTTGGTACCATGGCCTCCACATGAGTCCCTTCTATCATTCCAATACAATCCTACATGAAATATGAACTCATTTGTTTCAAACATATCCCCCCTTTAATTTTCAGCAGTACTAATATACGAGTAAATTTACCTCAAAGTAAGGAAACCAGTCAGGATTATTTGCAATTTCAGCAGGTGTTTCATTCGGTGCTTGCCTCATGTACCGGTCTCGCAGTTGACATATTGCACTTAAGACACTATTGAAGTATCGACTAACAGTCTCACCGGATCTAATAAAATCTCCCCTCACTGCACTGTTGGCTTTTTTATGCCCTACCGTGTGTAGGAACATAGCCAGTTGTTGCTCAACAGGGACATGTATTGTGTCTCTAAGCAAACCACCCTCTCTCATCTTTCTTGCTAGGTTCAGAAAAGGACCCTTACGCATCCTAAGGTATTTTATACATGCATTATTAGGACCATCCAAAATTTGCATCATGCGCTCATGTCGTTGCTCATCTCTAACAGACGCAGGTTCCTTGGGGATGGATTCTTTATGTTCACCATTCCTTTCTTCCACCAAGTTGACCATAGCTACACAAACAGCCGCACAAGCCCCACGACACATTGAAAGGAAAATTTGCTCCTCATCGGTAGCCATCTACAGATGAAGTGACTATATGTCACTACAAAAAACATGTATACACAGCATTCCATACATATAGAAATACATTATACACATATATAGGGTTACGATCTGGTGAGAACTCCTTTTGTGAGAACCACGTGATAACTTTTTTTGGGACATTAATTGAAAATTTCGAACTGTTCATTTTGATATAAATGTCTAAATTAGTCTAAGAATGGGAGATCAAGTCATTTGAGATTTGCTACAAATTGTCTGGCCGAATATTGCTATTTTTTATAATGACATGATGGATGGATAAATGAATTTCAAATAACTTGATTTCATATGTCCGGACCAATTTGGTCATTCTAATCAATTTGAATAGTTCGGATCATCCATGTGATAACTGTGCAAGAAATTCTCACCAAGCTTATGGTGAAAACAATTTTATCCAGATCGCCTCCCTGCCTTTATACAATTAGATACAAAATTATAAATCTTTGAAACAGGGACCAATTTGTTCATTTTGATATAAATGTCTAAATTAGTCTAAGAATGGGAGATCAAGTCATTTGAGATTTGCTACAAATTGTCTGGCCGAATATTGCTATTTTTTATAATGACATGATGGATGGATAAATAAATTTCAAATAACTTGATTTCATATGTCCGGACCAATTTGGTCATTCTAATCAATTTGAATAGTTCGGATCATCCATGTGATAACTGTGCAAGAAATTCTCACCAAGCTTATGGTGAAAACAATTTTATCCAGATCGCCTCCTTGCCTTTATACAATTAGATACAAAATTATAAATCTTTGAAACAGGGATTAAAGTGGTGGATCTTTTAGCTCCGTATCGCCGTGGAGAAAAAATCGGACTATTTGGCAGAGCCGACGTGGGTAAAACAGTACTTATCATGGAATTGATCAACAACATTGCCAAAGCACATGGAGGCATATCCGTATTTGGCGGAGTAGGCGAACGTACTCGTGAAGGAAATGATCTTACATGGAAATGAAAGAATCCGGGGTGATTAATGAAAAAAATATTGCACAATCAAAAAGTAGCTCTAGTCTATGGTCAAATGAATGAACCGTCGGGAGCTCGTATGAGAGTTGGTTTGACTGCCCATGGCGGAATATATATATATATATATATATATATATATATATAGAGAGAGAGAGAGAGAGAGAGAGAGAGAGAGAGAGAGAGTGAAAGAAAGAATATGAGTCCCCTTCTGTTGTGCACTAGCCTCTGTGTGCATTCGACCTTTTGGCCTTCGTATCGACGATCCGAACAGTTCACATTGTTCTACACTTCTAAATTAATCTAAATATGCAAAATTAGGTCATTTGAAATGCATTTACCCATTCATCATGTCATTATAAAAAAAAAATTCAATCATACAATTTTGTAACACTTTAATGCATGGACAAATGATTTTCAAATGACTTAATTTTACATATTTTGACTAATTAACTATGAAGCACGGATACTCTGCGGGAGGTCGCGTATCACGTACCCGATACGTATCGGACACGATACGCGTACCGTACTCATCCGATACGTACCCGATACGTATCGGAATTAATTAAAAAATAAAAAATTAAAAAAATATCCGATACTCTTTCGATACTCTTCCGATACGCGTATCGGAAGGGCAGGATACGCCACCGATACTTTTTATTTTTTTTTTAATTTTTTTTTAGTTTGGCTTGGCCCAACAGGCCCATTCTATCTTCTGTCTTCTGCCTCTCTCTTTCTCATCCCATCGATCAGAACATTAGAACCCTATCCCCTTCTCTCTCAGCCGATCCTTCTCTGCCTCTCTCTTTCTCATCCCATCGATCAGAACCCTATCCCCTTACCCCTCTCAGCCGATCCTTCTCTGTCACCCTCAGATCTGATCAGACCCCAATCAGATCTCTTTCAGCCGACCCCAATCAGTCTTCCTCTCCGACCCCGATCAGCTCTCTCTCAGCCGACCCCATCAGTCTTCCTCTCCGACCCCGATCAGATCTTTCTGTCACCCTCAAATATTTGCCATAAAGGTATTTTTTTTCCAGTTCTTTTTTAATTTTTTTCAGTTCTTAATTTATTCACCGTGATCGCCTGATCGGTTCTTTTTTTAATTTTTTATTTTTTCAGTTCTTTATTTATGTGATCGAAACTCAAAAGGATTTACCCGACTCCTTTGGAGATATGTAGGAATCTAACTCATCTTGGAGTTATACTGAGCTTGTTCTAGTGCATGTTTTGATGTAGGAATTCTCTTGCAAATAGAGTATAAATATAAGAAATGGTATTTAACAAATGACATTACATAATTGTCAATTTGTTATTACATAACAAAATAACAAAATAACATAAATAGAGTATATTACAATAACAAAATGACATTATTGATTAAGATGCACACAAAATTGTTTTTAACAAAATGAGAAGTTATCCATGTATTGGCGATGGACAATTGGACATAGTTATTCAAATATTGAAAACGACAGATAAGAAGTATCTCACTCAGGTACGTATATTTTTATTTAATGCAATTTTATATTGTCTATGTATAACTTAAGGAATTCAATTTTTATTTATAATATATATTATTATAATTTTTTATTTAATTTATTTAAGCGTATCCTAACGTACCCGTATCCTAGTTTTTGAGAAATCGACGTATCCACGTATCCGATACGTACCGTATCGGATACGCGTATCCGTATCCGTGCTTCATAGCTAATTAAGATGTGTATATCAATGTGAACGGTTCGGATCATCGATACGAAGGTCAAAAGGCCGAGTGCACACGGAGGCTATTGCACAACGGAAGGTTTCTCTCTCTCTCTCTCTCTCTCTCTCTCTCTCTATTTATATATATATATATAGAAGGAATAGCATGCAAGTTTTCAAATCTCCAACACCATACAGTCTCATTACTTCTAAAGAGAAAGTGACACTCTTTTCTTTGTCATGACGTGACAGTAAATCTATAGAGTAATATAAGACTCTTCCCATAAAAAACAAAGAAATCTGAATTTACTCATAGCAAAACCCACATGATAGTCAACATATCGGTATCATCACTAGCATTGATTTTAAAGAAACAAACAGCCCTTCTTAGTGACATAAGGTATAAAGTTTGCCTATTTTGTTTATTTACAACGAAGAAAAAACTGAAATTCCATCGCTTGTCATTACTTAAAACAAAACAAAGCAAGCATCCATCTTACAACATATCTCGCAGAATAAAAAGAAACCCAAGAAACAAAACAATCTACACATAGCAAAATTTCCAAACTCAAATTAAACTACAAGATGAGTAAACATAATAATCACTGCATCAACACACAATACCAAACTTCAAGTATAAACTTATGTAGCTATAAATTTTCAATCGACATAACAAATGTCAGTGCCCAAGTACAACTACATTCCCTAAGTAACATTACATCAACTCAAATAAATAATGCAACCACCATAACTTACACGCAACACAACAAAATGATTTGAGCCTAAAAACAAATTAAGAAGAGATATACCTCAGAAACTCAAAGATTTTCGCAACCAGCTAGAACCCTTTATCCCAAATCACCCAAAACGAAGAAACCTAACAAGATACAGAGAAAATCGAAGGGTTAGAGACAATCTTCACTATAAAAAAATATATTCTTATTGATCAGAGCAGAAATCCCAGTTGGAAAAAACAAACCTTTTTCACAACCGATTAAAAACCCATTTTCCCCACTCAAAGTAAATGGAATTTGGAGAAATTTTTTGGTCCTTTTGATTAGATGGAGCCTTGGAATATTTTAACATTATTTTTTCTCAAAGGATGGGGGTTTTGTGTGTGATTTATGGGAGTGGAAAATTACTGCAAAAAATCGGAATTTTTTGCAGTACTAGGCTACTTTTTGAAACTTTTTGCGATTGTAGGCTACATTCCAAACTATTTTTAGTATTTTTGGCTAGCAAGTGCCACGTCAGCAGCGGCCGCTATTGGGAATAGCGGTCTTTTCATAGCGACCAACACATTGGACTCCCACACTTGGCAGATTTGTATAATTGCAAACCACTTGGAGTAACGTAGGTCGCTATTGTCAATAGCGACATTGTATAACTAAGGTCACTATTTTCAATAGCGACCACAGGTTGACCCAATCGCTTTTAGACACAACTGAGGTCGCTATTGGGAATAGCGACCTTAGTTATACATGCTCGCTATTGACAATAGCGACCTCCGTTACTCCAAGTGGTTTGCAATTATACAAATCCGTCAAGTGTGGGAGTCCGATGTGTTGGTCGCTATGAAGAGCCCGCTATTCCCAATAGCGGTCGTTGCTGATGTGGCACTTGCTAGCCAAAAGTGCTAATAGTTTGTCAACTGGCCTAAAATCGCAAAAAGTTTCAAAAAGTAGCCTAGGAATGCAAAAAATTCAAAAAATCGAATCTTTTTCCTAAACTGTCCCACTTTTTGAAATTTTTTCCCAAAGTGCCCTACTTTTTTTTTAAAATTCCCAAATTGTCTCACTCGGTATTCAAAAAACCAAATTTAGTTAAAACTCACTCGGTTTGTTAGTTTTGAATTTTTCGAAGAGTAACACTCAGTTTTCGAAAAAATGAGTGAGTTTTAACTAAACTCGGTTTTTCGAAAACCGAATGGATTGTTTTGGTAAATACTTTCGAAAGTGGGTCAGTTAAATAAATACTTTCAAAAGGTGGGTTGAAGAGTAAGGAGTGAAGGGTCACCGTTCCACACATTCTGCGATCGATGCAACGGTTGAAGAGTGAGGAGTGAAGGGTCGAGGGGTCTTGGGCCTCCAGAAGGGATATAAGATGATGAAGGGACTGAAGAAGAAGTGTCCGTCTCATTTGGATTGATTGGAACCTATATAACAATAACATTTACATCAATAGACCGAAATTTCATATTATTGTATTAGAATCAAACTAAGCAAATATAAACAATTAATTACTTACATTACTACCCTCAGTACGACCACGACCACGACCACGACCACGACCACGTCCACATCCACGTCCACTGCGAGGAGGTGGCCCAAAAGAAGTACATGGTCCATCGCGATGAGGTCTACTACTCTCTCCTTCCTCCACGTTCCCAATTGTTCGTGCCATTAACAGTAATCACTACAACTTCAACAAAATTGTTATTAACTACACATAACCTAGATATAAAACCAACATTGTTATATATATAACCAACATTGTCAACAAAATTGCCATTTTCTACTCAACTTGTATTTTTCATTTTCTAATTAAAACTAAAATTAACAACAATTGCTACTCTATATTGTCAACAAAATCACCAACATTGTTATATATATGACCAACATTGTCAACAAAATTGTCATTTGGTACTCTACTTGTTTTTTTTATTTTCTAATTAAAACTAAAATTAACATTTTCTAATCTACATTGTCAACAAAAATTGTCATTTGCTACTCTACATTGTCAACAATAACACAAACTTAACTAAGCTCCTTCACAATAACACAAAATTAACACAAAATTAAATTGGTAAAAGCTTGATAAATATACCGTTCGAATAGGAGATTCAAAAACTAGATAGTGATACGAGGTCCTACTAAATCATTCAACCAAGATCTTTCACTCGAAGATGAAAATCAACGAAATCTAGGATATTGGGATTTAGGGTTTTAGGTTAAACAAAGGTTGAAATTTGGGGGAAAAGAAGGGGAAATCCAAAGGGGGATGAGAGATGAGAGTTTTTTGGGGAGTAAATTGATCAATTTGAGGGGAAATCGACCAAAAAAATAAGGGCAGTTTGATGGGTTTCGTTGAGGGAGATGAGGTTGAGAAGATAGAGTGAAATAAAGTAGAGAGGAAGAAGAAGAATCAGATCTGAAATACCCCCCCCCCCAATCGACACTCGGTCTTCGAAAAACCGAGTTTAGTTAAAACTAACTCGGTTTTTTGAAAACCGAGTTAGTCTTGGATTTTTCGAAGTCTAAAACTCGGTTTTCGAAAAACCGAGTTAGTTTTAACTAAACTCGGTTTTTCGGAGACCGAGTGTCGATTGGGGGGGGGGGGGGGGGCTAAAACTCGGTTTTCGAAAAACCGAGTTAGTTTTAACTAAACTCGGTTTTTCGAAGACCGAGTGAGGCAGTTTGGGAATTTAAAAAAAAAACTAGAACAGTTTGGGAAAAACTTTCAAAAAGTGGGACAGTTTGGGAAAAAATTCAGTGAGGGAAGAGGAGGGTTTCGCATGGCTGGGGATGAAGAGGGGAGGAAATGTGGAAAAATTTCCCAAACTGTCCCACTTTTGAAAGTTTTTCCCAAACCACCCTAGTTTTTTTTAATTCCCAAACAATCCCACTCGGTCTTTGAAAGACCGAGTTTAGTTAAAACTAACTCTTTTTTTCAAAGATCGAGTGTTAGTTTTGGATTTTTCGAACTCTAACACTCGGCCTTTGAAAGACCGAGTTAGACCTTCAAAGACCGAGTGTCGATTGAGGGGTTATTTCAGATCTGATTCTTCTTCTTCCTCTCTACTTTATTCTATTCTATCTTCTCTAACTCATTTCGCTCAACGAAACCCATCGCCGCTTGTTGTCTTTTTTGTCGATTTCTCCTCAAATTGATCGATTTACTCCCAAAAAACTGTTATCTCTCATCGTCTTTTGATTTCCCCCAAATTTCAACCTTTCTTTAAACCCTAAAACCCTAAATCTCAATATCCTATATTTCGTTTAATTTCGTCTTCGGGGGGGAAGATCTTGGTTGAAGGATTTAGTAGGAGCTCGTAATCACTATCAAGCTTTTGAATCTCCTACTCGAACGGTATATTTATCAAGATTTTGCTAATTAAATTTTGTGTTAATTTTGAGTTATTGTGAAGGTGTTTAGTTGATTTTGTGTTATTGCTGACAATGTAGAGTAGCAAATGCCATTTTTTGTTGACAATGTAGAGTAGCAAATGTTGTTCATTTTAGTTTTAATTAGAAAATGAAAAAAAAACAAGTAGAGTAGCAAATGGCAATTTTGTTGACGATGTTGGTCATATATATAACAATGTTGGTGATTTTCTTGACAATGTAGAGTAGTCATTGTTGTTAATTTTAGTTTTAATTAGAGAATGAAAAAACAAGTAGAGTAGCAAATGACATTGTTATCTAGCAATTATTGTTAATGTTGGTTTTATATCTACGTTATATGTAGTTAATAACAATTTTGTTGAAGTTGTAGTGATTTCTATTTTATCGTAAATGGCACACACAATGGGGAACATGGAGGAAGGAGAAAGTAGTAGACCTCCACGTGGCGATGGAGCACGTACTCGCGGTGGACGCGGTCGTGGTCGTGGTCGTGCTCGCACCGAGGGTACTAATGTAAGTAATTAATTGTTGATTCTAATACAATTATATGAAATTTCGGTCTATTGATGTAAATGTTATTGTTATATAGGTTCAAATCAATCCAAATGAGGCGGGCACTTCTTCTTCAGTCCCTTCATCATCGTATATCCCTTCTGGAGGCCCAAGACCCCTCGACCCTTCACTCCTCACTCTTCAACCGTTGCATCGATCGTAGAATGTGTGGAACGGTGAGTCCACGAAGTGCCGCTTTAGGGCGGGTCATCCACTACCTATGCACCCACGGATTCTCGAGATACTAAGAGACTGTGGGTTATGCGGTATTAGTAGGATGAGCTCCATCAAGTGAGATCAACCTTTTCTTGAAGCACTTCTTGAAAGATGGAGGCCTGAGACACACTCTTTTCACCTGCTAGTTGGTGAGATGATAGTGACTTTGCAGGACGTCTCCATAATCACCGAGCTTCAAATCGATAGAGAGGCAGTCACAGGGACAATGGACTTCGACTCGATTCATATAGTCGAGGAGTACTTAGGTGTCGAAGTTGAGACCGATGCAATTAGTGGTAAACTTATTCGGTTGAAGTGGTTGAAGGACACCTTTAGGAATAAACTGAATAAAGATTCAACTGCGGCGGAGGTGGAGTGCTATTGCAGGGCCTACATCCTCATGCTATTTGGCACTGTATTGTTTCCAAATTCGTCAGGTAATGCCGTCTCGTTGATGTTCTTACCACTAATTGCCAATCTAGGAAACGTTAGCCGTTACAGTTGGGGTAGTGCCACACTGTCATCACTGTACTGGAGTTTGTGTTTGGCCAGTATAGGTTCGGTGCAGATGAATGGGCCTATGATTTTACTCCAAATCTGGAGTTGGGAGTGCATTCACGTCGGTCGGCCCGTAGTACGGATCCAATCTCCGCACTGGATACATCTTTCCGATGATGAGCACATGCTACCTTCTATCGGTGTTTATTGGACCGACAAACTTATATGGACAGACAACCCCAATAGGTGCTTAACGTACTATCGTGATTAGTTGGATAGGTTGGCAGCTGATTGTGTCGTGTGGCTTCCTTACACAGAGGAGCGTGTACTTCGACTGCCGCCTACTTGCACGTACAGGCGTGATTTGTGGCTGACGAAAGCACCTTTAATCAACTTTGGGGTTGTTGAGTTCCACTACCCCGATAGAGTGATACGCCAGTTTGGTCTTCACCAAAGGATTCCGGTTGCCGAGCCATTCAATGCGGAGATGCACAATATTACTGGAATGGGTCGACAGCCCGGACACAATTGTTGATGATGAAACATTGTAGCCCGTTCTCACGGAAAAAACTCCAGGTTGATGATGAAACATTGTACCTCATGTCGGTTTGCTCTCTCACGGCGACTATCGATCAAATCATGTACTCTTCGAGCAAAAATCGTTCCTTCAGATAAAAGCTTACTGGATTCCTGTTGACAAGTAGTATAGTAAGAGTTTAGACGATAGAAGATCATCTCAACAATCGCAGTTACCAGTAAACTACGGACACCTTTCATGTCTGAATTGAAGACTTCTGACAGGTTCGTAGTCATTATGCCGTATCTTCGACCTTCATCTGCATAAAGTGCTCATTTCTCAATCGGCTTCTCTTTCAACCAATTACATTGACGGTTTCAAGTTCAGCGAGTTTGGCCATAAACTTTTTGGGTTGGTTTTGACACGCTATAATTTTAGCATTTTGCCGCAATGTCTTGCTACCAAATTTACTAAAGAAATTTGTAGCAAAATGACGCATACAATAACGATGATATGCATTAGGTTCGTTCCAAGCTCCATTTTGCAAATCCATAGCAGACAATATACCAACATGACGATCCGAGATAACACACAACTCAGTGCGATCGGTGACATAATACCGAATGCAACTCATGAACCATGTCCACGTATTTATACTCTCTCCATCAACCAATGCAAATGCAAATGAAAATAAACTATCATTCGTATCTGGGGAAACAATAATTAGCAAACAACTCTTGTACTTACCGTACAAGTGAGTTCCGTCAACACTAATAACAGGTCTGCAAGACTTGAAACCTTTAATCGAAGGACCAAATGCCCAAAATACTCTCTTGAATGTTTTCTCGCTAGGACTAGACTCATATTTATCCCAATGGACAACGGTTCCTGTATTTTCTGTTTGAATTGCTGTTAGTAGAAAAGGTAAATTCGTGTATGCTTCTTCGAAGGTACCGAACAACCTCTCAATTGCCTTTTGTTTTGTAATCCAAGCTTTCTTATATGAAATCTGATAATTATATTGTACTTTCACTATCTCAATAATTGCCCGCGGTGTTAAACCAATATCCTTCTTCACCACACCCACAATCAAATTACAAACAAGGTTAGAATCAATTTTACAGTTGTCCTGATTCAACGTGGGATTCGTACAAGTATGAGGCCCAACTATCTTCTTTACCACAAAATTTGTCCTGCCTTTCGGAACAATTGCTCGTAATCTTCAAGGGCATCCACCATCACGTACTCCTAGGGGACCTTGCACGATCTTCTCAATTGTACGTTTTCTAGGTACCATTTTGCATTTAACAGTGTACAGTGATGGTGAAGATTTCAATGTGACAAATTCACGATGTTTCTTGATAGAATACACCTTCACAGCTTGCTAAATCGACTCTTTACTTACAAACTCCTGTCCAGTGTACAATTCGTCTACATTGGATGAACCAGACGACTCTTGTGGAACTTGGTGTACTCTAGCACCTTGTGCTATCTCCTCGGTAACATGAGCGTTAACATTAGCATAGCTATCAGTAGCTCTCACTTCATTATAACTGTTGTTCGTAGGATTTACATTTGCTACATCTTCGTCTCCATCATCATTTTCTACACTCTCATCAACTTCATCGTCTATTTCTTTCTATTCTTCATCATCGTCTGATAAGTCGTTGTTAATGGTAGAATTTTGAAAGAGTTCAAATACAGTGTTATTTGGAACATAGTCATGAACCGGACTAGGTTGGCGTGGCAACTTAACATCTGTAGAATCCGGGTTTGTTGTATTTGTGAAGGTATTTTCTTGTGAGGATGGTGGATTTGGTTGTGAAGTTTGAACGGGGTTAGACCTCATCTGCTGTGTAGGTACTACCCTTACGAAGCTTGAACTAGGAATATCATGTGGTTGGGCATTCAAAATTTGAATTTGCTGAATATATAACTCTAATGCAGACCAAGTACAATTGGGATCAAGTGTCCTAGCAATCATTGACATCATAGTATTATCAATAGATACGGGCACTGTCATAAAATACTGACCATCTCCTCTACCTGCTTCGTTTCGAGCTAAAATTTTCACATTCCATTGATCCTTATCCCAATTAGTAACTTCATAAATTTTCTCAACTAATTCTGTCAATGTAATGGTACGAGGTACCCAAACTATTTCCGGATCCACTACACTATAACAACATCTGATCTTTGGATCACGAATTATTTCACCACCAAAGTATAACTAAATAGGAATCTCGAGATCCATACCTACGTATATTTATATGAATATGCGAGTTATTATCTACCCACAAACAAAATCTATAAAAAATGTAGAAAATTATATGCCAATATTCATCATACCTTCACAAGCTTCAAGGATAGAGCCGTAGATATTTGGGTAGAAGAGTTGAAGTTGCTATCCTCTTCAAATTTAGTAAAATTCCAAAATATGGATCGTTCGAAAGATGGGTTTAGGGTTTTTAGAGTGAAAGGTGAGAGGGTTAGGAAAGAATTGAAAGAATTAGTAAATATATTTAGATTGAGATGAGATTTTGTAGGTAGGAGGTCGCCCTAGATTGAGGGAGATGAAGTTGAGAAGATAGAGTGAAATAAAGTAGAGAGGAAGAAGAAGAATCAGATCTGAAATAACCCCCCAATCAACACTCGGTCTTTGAAAGACCGAGTTTACTTAAAACTAACTCGGTCTTTCAAAGACCGAGTGTTAGAGTTCGAAAAATCCAAAACTAACACTCGGTCTTTGAAAAACCGGGTTAGTTTTAACTAAACTCGGTCTTTCGAGATTGTTTGGGAATTAAAAAAAACTAGAACGGTTTGGAAAAATACTTAAAACTAACTCGGTCTTTCAAAGACCGAGTGTTAGAGTTCGAAAAATCCAAAACTAACACTCGGTCTTTGAAAAACCGGGTTAGTTTTAACTAAACTCGGTCTTTTGAGATTGTTTGGGAATTAAAAAAAACTAGAACGGTTTGGAAAAAACTTTCAAAAAGTGGGACAGTTTGGGAAAAAATTCAGGAAATGTGTGGGTGGTGGGGCCCACTTGGTGGATTTTCTTCCTCCACTTTCATTAGTTGCAAACAAGGTAAAGGGGAAATGACGGGTGGGTCTCTTTCAAATAAGAGGCACGGTTTTTTTATAAAATTTAATTGTTTGTTTGATAATTTATATAACTAATTTAACTTTAGAAATTATAGAGGACTAGATTTGTCCGTGGGCACGTGCCTACAGCACGTCTTCAGAACGATACAGCATATGAAAAGCTTTGTAAACAGTAAAACAACAATTATGTAGCTCAAGTTTGAATAGTATGACAATAATTAGTTGTAAATAGAAGTTTATGTTTTCATTAGTATATGTTGAAAAATAATTATAAATGAAGATATAAAATCTAACTTCTTAGAACTTTGAGGTGGAAAATGATGAAATTTAACTATTGAGGAGATAGTTGTTATTTTCAATGTAACATGAGCAATAAAAAAAACATAAAAAATCTGAAAATTTACAAACCAGAAATATGAAAATCTAAGTTTCTGAATAAAATAGAGAGAGAATGAGAGAGAGAGAGAAATAATTAAATAAAAAAAGAAATTGTTTGGGGGGATGTCTTTTGAGAATTTAGATTTGGACCATTAATTTTCTTACTATTGAAGGAGAGCCACTTGATAGCTTTTCTGTGTTTTATTATATAGATAATATAATGGACATCTATCTTGAACAAAACTTATGAGAAGTTTTGGAATTTAACTCATTGAAGGAATCACTAATGAGAAATGCTACACCTATATCAAATATTATCTCAAACATACATTATTTAATGCTGTGGGATCCATTTTTGCCAAAAGACAAATCTAAATTAATGGGTAATGGTATCTTTTCGAAGAGACCCGGTTTGGTTTTAAACAATTGAACCCATAACCCATTTTGGATTACACAATACAAACTTGCAACGTCCTCTTCTTCAAAGAATCGCTCCTCTCTCCCTCTCTAACTTTCTCTCTCTACAAACCAGTATAATTTCTGGCGTTGATTATTGGAGAAAACCCGACGTTCCTTCGTCTAGATCACGGCAAGAAACGGTAAGGTCTTTCATCCCTTTCTACAGAACCTCGGGTAATCAATTATTATTATTATTATTATTATTATTATCTTTTCCATAATTGTTAGTATTTTGTAATTTTTGATGATCAGGTGGGTCTTTTTTCTTTATGGACATTTAAATTTTGAACTGGCCTTTCTGGTGAATCACTCTCCTATCCATAATTTATTTTGATAGATTTAGAACATTTGTTGTCCAGGATTGAAGTCGGGTTGACTAGGCAACTATTCTTGGAACTTCACTCATTCTTGGAGATGGGTGTGGCCCCCCATATTATGAGGCAGTGGAATCGGGCTCTACTGATGATCTTTTGATTATGAGAATGTGTAATAGGGTTTTTGTGTGTGTGGAAAGTTTCATAATAGGGTTGATCAATTCATATTTTCTGATCGGAGAGTGAAATTTGAAGGGATTAGTGACACACTGACACTAGATAGTCTCAGAACTATTTTTGTGTTCTTTGATAATGTGATGATGGTGAGAGCCCAAGATATTATATACTGGTTTGTAGAGAGAGAGAGAGGAGCGATTCTTTGAAGAAGAGAATGTTGCAAGTTTGTATTGTGTAATCCAAAATGGGTTATAAATTTAAAACCAAACCGGATCTCTTCAAAGAGATACCCTTACCCATTAATTTAGATTGGTTTTTTTAGTAAAAATAGGTCCCACATCATTAAATGTTACTCCCTCCGTTTCACTTTAAGTCATATTCAGAAGTTTTGCACACAGATTAAGAAAATGTGATAAAAATATTTGTTTTCCTCTACACCCTTATTAATAAGTTTCCATGATTTAATTACTAATTCTTTTCCTATTCAGATTCTAATTTCAAGAAATTGTAATTAATATTTTCTCAATACAAATTCTGTTTTCAAGGCATTCTTTTTACATCATTTACAAAAATAAAAATAATTGCAAAAATTAAAAAAAATTTCCTCCATAAAGTTTCAGTTTCATGTATTCACTTTGTCCAAAACTAAAATTCCCTCTATATATTCACTTTGTCCAAAACTAATTTAAATTCAAAATTATTCACATATATATAGAGTTGTTGCTAGTAGTAGATGGTGAGTTGGCATTAAATTTTTGGAAAAAATAAAATCTAGAAAATTGAAACTACAATTTTCAAAGAATATTTGATAGGATTAAGATAAGTAATTAAGACAAAATTTCAACATAAATAACGGTTTTCTATAAGAAAAAAAATGGGAAAAAATTGGATAATATCACTTAAATTAAAACAAGAAAAAAATTCTAAATATCATCACTTAAAGTGAAATGAAGGGAGTATATGTTTGGAGTAATATTTGATATAGGTGTAGCATTTTTCAACATTATATGATAGTTGGCAAAAGTTTCACACAAAGCCTCGGCCTCAGTTCACTAAAAAAATATTAAATGTATAATCAATACTTTTAGCACCCTTCCCTCGGAGATTTTTTTCAGTTGCTTGATGATCAACGAAAGAGAAATCAAGAACTGGAGGTGTGCCCATCTGCATGCCAATTTTTTTTTTTGAAAATATATCTTATGCTTTCAGTTGAGGTTGGAACAGAAATTTGCTGGTACATCAGTAAGTTTTTGTATTCTCCAAGACACAAGAAAACAAAAACTAATATTTCACACTCCTCAACCAAAGTTTGATGTTACATCAACTAGTATTTCTCACGTGCTATGCACGTTTTAGCACGTGTGATTTACGTATAAAAAAATAGTTTTGGAGTTGTGCACGTAATTGGTAAAAATATTTCGAAGAATAAGCTACAATTTTTACACGTATTTATAAATAGAATTTAAGTTGTATGTGCAACATATGTGTATGATCAGTGTTAAAAAAATATTTTAAATTTGTTTTGAACGTGCGTTGGATGTTTTAAATAGGTGGATTTTTTTTTTTCAATTTGTTTGTTTTTGTTGTAATTAATGGGAGAGTTGGCATTGCACGTACAACACAGGTTTGTATGTTGACTGTTGACAACATTACAACTCCAACTCTCCCATTATAATTCCCATAGATGGGGATTAAATACCTCTGCGTGGCCAGTGACCTCTTTCCAAAAGGATAGTGCATAAACCCTCTGTTCAGGGAGCCTTGCCACGGGACTGGGATTAGTCTGACCATAGAGGGGGATGGATACCCAGTATAATCAAAAAAAAACTCTCCCATTATAATATTAGAGATATAGAACATGTGCAGAAACCGGAATTTTCATTTAATAGGTCACTGAACAAAGTAAAAGTACCCACCATCAACAAAATTATAGAAATCAAGAAGCATGGCTCTCAGCCTCTCCTCTAAGGCCCTCCAAATATGGAAATATTATGTTTGCATGAGGGCCATAATAAAGTGAAATAATTGTTTCAAGTCGCGCTATACTGCAAAGAGCAGAGTTGTGATCACCAGAGAAGAGCTGAATGGACGCCAGCTTGATCAACTCATGCCCAATGACAATATGACTTGCACCATATAGCTTTTCGAGGATCTGTACAGTCAGCAAAAGGAACAACAATCAGTTACGGAGTGGAAGGTTTCACCATTCAGGCAAAAGCATATATACTCAAAAGTAGTCAAATCCAACAGAAAGGAGCTCTCTACAGAATACTGATGCATACACATGATTAATTTCTAAAGGAATCCACAAAATTGTTTGGATAACTGTGGTGATGACTAACAAAGAAAATGCATTCATTGGTGATCATGTTGTGATGACAAGGATACTGGACTGCGGTAAATTATAATAACGCGGATAATCTTGAAAAGTCTAGGACAGATATTTGAACTGTCACAAATCATGGAGACAGCATGAACTAGATTAATACAAAAATACAACAAATCCCAAAAAGCAAATGGTACAAAATTGGCATAAAGAGACAAACTGTATCTAATATATCATAAACACGAGATATGACAGCGTAGAGCATTTTCTGTGTAATTCATATGAAAAGAAAATTTGAAAGTATCTAAAACTGGAAAAAATACAATTAGCTTATAAAATGCATATGCAACAATAAGGAGAGTATATAAAGGATATCCAGGAACTATAATTCAGGCATGTATCAAACAAAGAAAAGGTTGGACATTCATTGTAAATATATATCATATGTTTGTAAAAAAATGTTGAGGTAACTCTAGATTGTTCAGAAAATTCTCTTTCGTTGAGGTTTGTTGAGGACATTGCTATGCAACTTACCCGCAGTTTATACTAGGAAACCCATTCTGAAATGTTTTTCAAGATTATGGAAAATTATATATCTTTGTATCTCAGAACTATCAAATACAGATTGTGCACCCCAGTCCAGACAAAACTGATTATTTGCTTAAGAGACAATTATATTTCTTTCAAAACAGTTTGATGTTATTTATGTTGGGTTTATGTCTTGCAAACGATATTGGATAAGAAAACGATAAGACGATGGAGAGACAAAGGCGATTGGAAACGGAGTGAAGGCAAGAAACAGTTAGCAGCAACTACAGCAGAAGTTGCGGTCGACCGTCCCATGCAATAAGTCTTCCAGAGGGGAGGATAGTCGACCGCCCTTGTTGGTGCGGTCGACCGACAGCGGCACTGATGGGTTTCGGGCTTGAGTCTAGGTGATTCGAGAAAAGCCCAACTTGCTCTTCAAGTTGGATCGTGTGGCTCCTATCGTAGGGTTATCTATTATGTACTATCCAATGGCTATTGTAACAAGATATTAACTTAGGGTTTGTCTCTAGATCTATATAAACAATTGTAACGGCTCATTGATCTATGATGATTCTATTGAGTGCCGAATAGAAGAAGAGAGTACTTCATAGAGAAGGGTGAGAGAGTTTCTCCATTGTAAGCAGCATCAAGTTCCATTAGGCTTGAGAGAGAGTCGTGGTGAGAATTGTAATATTCTTATATCTTCTCTGGTTGAATAATATCTCGGTTCTTCCTCCCCGGATTAAGGCGAAAGCCCCAACCAGAACAATTCTTGTGTGTTTTGTGTGATTAGTGTGATCTAGTCTTGTTTGGTGGTTTGTGTTGATTGTGTCAAAGACTCAACAAGATCTCATAATTCCTAACAATTTATACAGTCAGCAGAGATGAGGTCCCATCTGTATACGAGGACCAACGGTTATTTCATATGCAACGAGTAATATTCTAGCCAGGTAGAGCTTATAGCATCTGATATTCTAATCCACACAGCAAACGAATAATAACAGGTTTGATGCTGGTTTTAAGAATGAGATTGAAGTAGGCAGGTGAACTTATTATTTGTGTATATCTTTGGGTTTTAATGACGATGGGTAAAAATCATTATCAGAAAGCCGAAAAGAAAAGTTCAAAGTTCAAAAATTCATGACTAACACTGCATTTTATGTGAATTAGTTTATTACGTAGAGTTTCTAACAACTCTTGACAAGTATCAAGAACCACTTCAAGGCTAAAGATCACTGACAGATAGCAAGAAAGTGAATTAAAATAATACAAATTTGGGCCAAAATATATCATAACATTTTCTTTTGGTCCCACAAGAGAAGCACAATTCACTGACTGGGATGTTTGCACTTCTTAAGACTGGTAGAATCGTTGCTAAATGGATAACAGAGTTTATGCTAAAATTACCACCTTCTGTTTCCTCTTTTTACCGTCTGAAACCATGCATAAATTTGGTCCACTTTTCATCTTAGCATTTCATATACCCATTATCTCACAAGAGAAGATTACCTCAATTGATGCTTTGCAATGCAGCATTGCATGTTTATATTCTTCAAACCTCACAAAAGCCTCTGCAATGAAGTCTTCTGCCTGCATTCCACCAGTGTCATATTAGTGTCTTTTCCCATGATTCCTAGTATTTGTGATGTCATCAAAATGCCAATATGTTGTTGAGGGCAGCTGTTATTGTGAATACTACTATCCATTCTTAAAATATAATTAAAAATAGGGGAAACCATTTTTAGATCAAAGGATGAAACTTGATTTATTTGTAAACCTGTTTACTTTTAGAAACAGGCATAAACCCAATACTCCATAATTGATTTTTTTAGAACCCAATCCTAACTTAAAATATATGTAGTTTGCGATGTATATACTGCCAATTTGGTCCTTGTCTCCTCAGAAATACAGAAATAGTCTCCAGGATAAATAACTATGAGGTTTAAAACCAATGGAACCTCCACTTTACTAAGTTTCAAATCAAATAATTGAAGGGCTTGGATCCGCCTCCTACTCTACCGGTTGGTTATCCTAAACAAAATTCAGGATTAAATATACTATTTGAGGAATTGAATGATTGAATTGAATGTATTGTTCGAATAATTGAGGCATCAGGTGATTTTAAGTTTAATTTGGAGAGATATATTTTAGTAAGGCAGGAAAGCATAAGATTACTGACCAATTAGACAGATATTGTAAATGTGGATTATTTAAGAGTATAACACGTGTCATATTTGGCTCGAACCTGCAAGATTCACTTGAAGATCCACTCCTATATGATTCAACAAGACTTAAAAATTAAGAGGAGGATTTCAATCCCGCTTGCCCCAATCCCTTATTATGGCATGAGTGTATGTGTGTGCCCACATGTCTGTGGAGTGGGTACGTGGCTACGGTCTTGTTTTAGAAAAAAAACGACTTTAAAATTACTGGGTCATATTAACATCATATTAATTTATGTGTTAATAAGAGTATTAATCTAGGACTTCAGATTATCGAGAGGGTGATTAGGAACTGCCATGTTGAGGACTAGGGATTGTGGCATAGATGATTTTGTACGTGATGATTTCATAGAAGTTCGACAAATTAGAGATGGATCTAATTTATTTGTTGATGATAACAAATTCAGATCAGTGAGGATACGGAGCTGTTGAGGTCCATTTGGATTACAATTTTTATTGGAATTAAAGGAGATGAGAAAGATGAAGATGGTTTTTAGGATTAGGGATTTGATGATTGGATCTTGATTTGGAAGAAGGAACTTGAACTGGAGAAGAAACCTGATACTCCTCGTGTTCAATTTTTTCAAACCCCAAAATGAAACAACTAGTTCAGCCTACAGCAGATTACAGAAATTCTGGAAACACAAAGAGTAAGAATATAGTTACATACTAAAAAGACTGATTTGGTCTTAAAAATAATCAGCTTAAGCTACTGGTTATTATTATTTAAAAAAATCTAGTGGTTTTAAAAATTAATCAATGTCTAAGTTTGGGTCTACAGGTGATTGTCCCATAAACTTAACTCAAAAGGAAGGAAGGAATAAGTTCACTTGCACCACCACTAAGGCCAAATCTCTGCATCAATGCCTTTAAAATCCCAACTACACACAAAAGAGAACAAGACAAGCATGCTGTATCACAGTAGAGATTGATTGATGTTTAAAAGACTAACCTGAGCAACATTCTTATTGTAGGGATGTCTAACTGATCTTAGAATACTAAGGGATCGTGATGAATCTGAAATTAAACTTATTGTATCCTTCGAATTAGTAGAATCTTTCAATCTGTTGATTAACAAGATATGAGAAACAAGTTATACTGCCAAAATAAATCAAGAGTGGAAGCGATGAAAAGTAACAAGACCGATGATGCTTGATCAACTACTATATACCTCTTGATGTCCCACATAGCAGCTTCAGAACGCTCTCTCAAGGGTTCTAGATCACGATAAGAGCCACATGTCAAACAGTGCTCTGGTGTAATATGGGGCACGAGAGTAGATTTTTGGTGCAACATGGATGCAACCCTTAACATTTCCTCTTGCTGCTGCAGAAATGCAAGAAACCATAGCATTAGAATTTGGTGTTGAATCCAGTAACATGAATCACATCTAGACATAGATTAAAGAACTAGTTGGTTAATGCAGGTTAACAAAGCATACTGGCAAAGGAAGATCACATAGATTAAAGAACTAGTTGGTTAATGCAGATTAACAAAGCATACTGGCAAAAGAAGATCACAGTTGACAGATGAGAAAACATCCACCACATTTGTGTTGTGATCCATTTCTAAGACTGCACCAAGACAGTTAGGCTGAAGACATCTGAATGCACTAATTACAATGTCAGAAAGATTAGGCTCTGTGCAACCCTTGCAATTGCATATGAATGAGTAATACTCCTCAAGTAACTTCCTTCTTTCTTGAAGACCAAGCTGCCCAACCTGCATTAAGTTTGTCTCATCTTACTACTACATTAGAATAATTGTGTATCCAGAAACAGATTAAAGAATTTCTTAAATAATAGACATATTCTCAATATTACCATGTTACCTGGGGACCATAAGACAGCTCGAGTGGATTCCCAGCGGGCACAAATTCTGTTGAACGAATAAAAAGCGTACGTGAAAGGAAATAAGCATGAATGTTTGGTTGGCATGAGTGATTGAATAAACTTCCGGTTGAATATATGGCTTTGCCTACTTGGACCTATTGGGAAAAAAATGACATTAGAATATTACAGGGGAACCACTATATAGAGCCATTAAAAGGTTCATACACACGCACAAGTACATGAACAAAGATGCAAGTGTATACGCATTCACATAGGAGCACAATTATCTTTATATTTTATCTATTGATAATAGATAGAGAACTCATGCAGACTTAAATATCTTTATAATTGTATCTATTGATAGTAGATAGAGAACTCATGCAGACTAAAACAGGTACCACTCTTGATAGGAATGGGATCTATTGAACAATGAAGAATTAGGTAAGGTTATTCTAGAAAACACTATAAAAAATATGATCTGGCTCTGAAGGTCATCAATAGCTACTAATTTAGTCATCATATTACCTAAGTAAATGGTAAATTGGTTATATGTAGTATACATACATTGCCTGCAACCAATGAAAAACCAACAGACCAGGATGTTCAACAAAAACAATATTGATGCCAGTAGATGGGTAAGAAAAATAACTCAAATATTCTAAATATTCTTTTAAAATTTTAATAAAGTATTCAAAACTTGCCAATACCAAAACTCGATATATAAAGTGAATAAACCCAATATTCCGGAGAGTGCCAAAACCAATTCAATAGTAGGAGGCCAATACCGACATTCTGAAACATGCCTCTAACCTCAAAATCAATTTCTGGGTAAGTGAATTTCTTTACAAGTACTGTTTTTTTCTAAAAATCAATTTAGGCCAATGCATTAGCACACTAGCAATTACACATAATTTAAATATTCGATAATGCTGAGGAACATAAATGGTAAAGTTGCAGACCAAGAAGATCTGTGTACAAATCCAGAAGACGTAAAAAAATAAACAGAACATCAAAAGAAACCCGGCAATTTTGACAATAATGTAGCATAAACCACACTAGTAATCTGCACGTGCGATGCACATTCTAATTAATTTTTTTTATATAGTAAATAATAAGACTTAATCTCACCTCTGGCCTCGAAGCTAAGATCTCACTTTTCTCATCACATATTATATACAAATCACCCCTAGTGGCACAAACTTTTATTTTATATGAGCGACACTTGTGTAAATAATTATGTCGTAAATAAATTTGAACTTTGAGGGTATTATGGTAACTAACAACAATTGAGTAAATTAATGGTTAATATAACTCCCACTTAAAAATGAATGGTTGAGATTAGATTGTTGAATGTCTACAAATGACAACCCCAAGTGTCCCATTATAATATTAGAGATTATGGAGACTCGAGCTATATAATTCTACCAACCAGTAGATATATTATATGGAAATAAGTGTAAATACAATTTTCTCCATCAAGGTACCAACAAATCATAACTGAAAGGGGTTGGTCAACTGTGATAAAGATGATAAAGAAGACAGAAAAACAAACAAACCTGCTCAACACTACAAGTAGAATCATTCTTGAACCCAGACAACTTTGGTGAGTTCTCAAATTCTTCATATCCATCTAATGACTTCATCCGGATAACAGCCATAGAATTTACCTTAATTTGGGATAACACCAATACCAACTGCAGGAAAAGAAAAAAAAGTAGGTAAAAGGGTAAATACAACCTTAGTTTTGGTAATAAAAATACACAATATCAGAAGTATCAATTTACCTCAGAACAATAGACACTGATGGATGAGAAGTCCAAACGAAAATATTGTTTGAGGCAGTACGACATTACAATTGCATATATATGCAACGCCAATTTGTTATCTGGAGTTGTTTGGTTATAATTATGTGCAAACTCCTGAACAATAAAGACAGATTCGTAAGTTTGTGATGAAAAATAGTAAATAGTTCCCAAAAAAGTTAATTGATACAGAATTGAAGTAGGGAACAAATCAGTAAACCAACAGATATACCATGTTTTCCATAGCCACCTCTCCGGAAGAATTCCTTTTTTCCTTATACTTCACCACAAGCCGTCCAGCTAAAACTACATCAGGTGGGAGAACTACAGACCAATGTGCACCTCCACATTCATGTCTATGTTCAGGAATGTGCGCAACATTAGAATCAGTTACCTCATGGTTTCCACAGATGGCCAGTGTACTATCCATAACATGGCTTACAAGATCAGAAGACAAGTTCTCCATTGCATATAAAAGCTTCTGGTTGCTTGTAAATTGTTCACCTCCAGCCTGTTCTAGGCAATAATGGGAACAATAAACAGGTGTTGCACATGACAAACAGAACACAACATCTACTGGAAGCTCATTGAAGCAGAAATGGCAGTGAGTTTCCCGGCAAGGCTTCATCACGATCTGCATATCACTGCACCAAGTAAGATGCATATAGACTTCGGCATAAGTACAGTGAGCAAAGTTAGAAGCTAACAGGTTTAAGGGAAGAAAAAGACAAATAGCCATTTGACATGGCGGAAATGCATGAAATCATTGTCGCACTATAGCCAAATGTGAACATGGAGAAAAACAAGCCCATGCAGAGAAACAAAAAACACACGACCTGAGACTGCACAAGGATACTAAAATCATACCGCAGCAAGAGGCTCTTCAGTATGTATCAATGAAGCAGGTGGGAGATCATTTGAAGAAACCATTCCTCTCCCTTTAAGAGGTGTCGTGACACATTGGAGTTTAATACCATGTGGTTCAGCTGTCGCATAGGAACGTGGTTAGTCAACCGATAAAGCACATATACCAAAATTAATCATATAATTACCAGAATATAACAAAATCCTTCAAAAACATTTGGCATTAGACCTGATAAGAATGTATCTAAGTAGAGGAAACGGTTTCTGAGCAGATTGCATTTTAGAGAATCAACATACGTATTTTCTTTAAGTTTAAGATACACACAAGTAAAGCTGAAACCCACAGTCGGGTACTTTCTTTATGACCGGAGGTAAAATAACCTAATTATGTTAAGATAATAGTTTAAGGAGATGTATGATGCAGATATAGGAAGAAATTAGAGTTTTGACTGCAACTGGAGTTTTAGCTCAGGGGATCTTAGGGGATATCTTTTAAATATTATAATTTAGAAAATGTAGGATATTAATATAATTTAAATAGATTTTGACTCCTCTAGCTTCCTCCCTTGTCCTTCCCAGTTTTCAGCATCCTCATCACAGCCAGCCTACTGAAATTTTCGTCATTCCTGCTGAAGTTCACCCATATATTCAAATTGTCAAAGAGTAGCAAATCGGTCTTCACCATTGACTCCTGAAACAGCTCTTCCCTTCCTCCTATGTTAGAAGCTTCCTTGTCACAGCCAACCTAGTGACCTCTTTGTCGTTCTTGCCCAATTTCCTTCATATCGTCCAATTGTTAAAGGATGGCCACTTGGTTCCACCACCACTAATTAAGGATCATATGGTAAAAAGGAAAACAAGATAGACAAATGGAGAAGACCAAGCGTATATGGGGTACAAACAAGTAAACTAGTCAGATCCAGGTTGGTGGAAGTTATTATTCTGTAGTTAACTAGTGATGGTCTAACCAAGTTTAGGTAGGTTCAAGTTACTAAGTGACATGCATCTCTTTTTAACAAAACTCCGGTTAATAAAACTCCATGGATGTGGCCAAGTTGTTATCTACACTATCTTTGTGTATCTTTGTGCAAGTATCTTTGGTATAGTTCTCTCTGCAAGTTTACCAAGTTCTCTAGACAATATTGCTTTGTAACTCTAGAGATCTATTCTAGATGTTGCATGCAATACCTTAGCCATTTATTCCTAACTCAGAAATTTCAAGTATAACCACAACAAATATGAGGATAATAAAACTGTAGGAAAAGAAATAACTTATAACGATAAGATAGAAAAATGTTTTTAAAGGAATGATGAGGAATTAAATTGCAACTTCATAAGGAAGAGACAAACCTAAATTAGAAGCTTTCATATGTTTTTCATTGGGTTTTGAATCGATTCCTCCATTCAAACCACTAAAACGACTTAATATCATATTTAATTCTTCCTTTATCTGTTTTTTCCCTGATAAGGAGCCTTCTATACTCAAGGAAATTTCTAAATCACGAATAGCAACTTCATAGTTTTCCAATGAACCATTTGCCTTTCCTCTCCTGAACCATGCCTGCAGGAAAGTAGTAAGGGGTCAAACAAATGCAGAAAGAAGATTCACTATTAAATTATATTAAATTCAGTAACAGTAGAAATATTTATGATAGCTGATGAATAAGCTAAATGCATCCACAATACAACATTCAGTTTGGTAGGTACTAAAAGAGGCAGAAAAACTTAAACTAAAATAACTTAGCCAAAACAGAACGACGAGGGGTTGAACATATTTAAACAAGATTTTGACAATATCCCAAACCGAAAAAAAAAAACCATCCAAAATCTGCAGTAAATATGCCATTTCACAAATTTCATATTTCTTTCTATATCAAGAAAATGTTGATACACAAGAGATGTTGTAAACAGATGATTATAGCACTAATTATCATGACATGCCGCAACTAATAAAATAATAGCATGGAATAGGAAATATACTCAATCATCTATAGGCAATTGAGTGATCAAATGTGAGCTAAAGTATAGCAAGAAATAACGATTAGAACAGTTCTCTGCTGATTTGTTTACACCAGCAACTTATTTACCCAAATTGTTAACAAGTTCAAGGAGCATATAACCTTCTTAAATTAAATTGCATAAAGAGACAATAAAGAAAAGATAACTAAATTAAGTTCCTTACCTTTGCATATTCAGGAGAAAGTACTATAGCTCGAGTGCAATCCCTTATACACTCTTCTACGAGGCCCATTTTCTGAAAGATAGGTAAAAAATAATATGGTATAAACAGATGCAAGTTGTTCTCCATAAAGCAATATAGCGTATTCATAGCCAAGTATCTATTTTTAACTAGAAGATTAAGATTGTATATGATTGACACTACTCAAATTTGAAGCCTTCACAATGTGTACTTTTACTAAATCATAAAATTAATCAGCACGTGATGGATATGCATCATAAGCATAATGAACCTTGTTACCTTGACAAAATAAGCGCAAAGAAGCTTTTTATCTTCTTAACTATTATCACCCTATCGAAACTAATCAAATTTTACTAAATCTCACAACTGATATCAAAAACATCAAATTGCTGCAGTGAACCACTACATAAAACACTAAACTTATCGTATTACATGAAACAAACAGGATCAAATGAAGCAAAATCTCACATGCATAGAAGATGCACGGTTCACATAGAGTGTTGCAGCAAGGCTTTCATCCTTCTCACCATTGGTCATGGGTACATAACGCAACGCCTGTTCAAATAATACATAACAAAACCATTACAAAAAAATGGAAATTTCAAGTCAGAATATTTTTAGCAGCCTTGAACCAATCACCAAAACATGTGCATTGCACGTGTCAACCTGAGAGTAAAAGCTCAGAGCTTTCCCATAGCTCCCCTTCAAAAAACACTCATTTCCTTTCTTCTTAAAATCCAAAGCTTTCTCCTTGCTCTTTCGACACAGAGCCAACTCAGGGTCCGTCAAATCCCCAATTACCTAAAACACCAACAATCAATAGTCAAATCAAAACAAGAAAAACAAGCGAACTTTAGGGTTTTGAACTGATTACCTGTTGGAATTGGGGGAGATTTATGAGGAATTTGTGAAGGGAAGTGGAAGTGAGGGTTAGGGTTTCTGCAGTGCTTTCTCCGATCATTCGATGTAGATGGTTTGGGATTAGGGCTTTAAGCTGCTCCATTGCTGATTGAGCTGAGAAAAATCCAAGCTTTGATTTTTTTATTTTATTTTATATATATTTTGGATTTGGAAACAGAGATTTCATAGGCAGAATGAATGAAGGAGAACGATTTGTAAACCCTGGTAATTTCGGGTATGGATCCTTTGAAGTGACCCAATAACCCTAAAGAAACTGTCTTTACTGGTGTCAGTCTAAACTGGATGGTTTGTAACTGGAAGAACGTTGTTTGGCTGTATAATAAACGTATGAAAATATGGCAAAATATTTATATGATGTGTTTGCAAGATTGTATGTTTATTTGGTAAAGATGTGTGGAAGTTAATGATAGTACGTAATTTTTATGGTGAAAGTACATCACAAAATTGAAAATTGAAGTTTTAGATGATAAATTACGCTTATCAACGAGGTTTGGAGAAACGGTAAACTCGTGATTCAATTACGTGATCAACCAACTTAAAAATGTCTTATTCAACTGCAGATACTGAAGAACTTCATTATGACAGAGGGTCAGTACCTTAACGGAGCGAACGATGAGACCCCTAATGATACATTCACGGTGTTATCTATGTACAAGTGGCTAAATGATGGAGAGATTATAAGCAATAAAGCCACTTCAATTTGGAGAGCCGATGTACCAATGAAAATGAAAGCTTTTCTTTGGCTTGTTGTGAACGATTCAATTCTGTCAAAGGTCAATATTCACAAATGCAACCTACAGTTGGACATTAGGTGCTCGAGATGTCCGGTAGAAGATGAGGATACTAATCAAATTTTATTCACTTGTCCTAAAACAGTGTTAGCTTGGGAAGTAGTGTGCTTAGGTTTTGGGATATTTGAGTGTCCGAGCTTGACATTAGAGATTTGGGGTTAGTGGATAGCGATGGTAGTCAGGAAGGAGCTTAAAGAAGAAACTTAAAGAAGTTTGGAATATCTCTGCAGCTGCTACGTTATGGGGTTTATGTGTAGATCGTAACGAGTTGTGTTTTCATTATCACAACAACAGATTTTCGGTTATGATGCATAAATTTTTGCGTCCATTTATGGTTGGGCAAGTAAATCAAATATGAAGGGAAGAGTATGCACGGAGGAAGGGGTGCAGGCAGAGCAGGGGTTGTGGTGGGGGCGAGTTAGAGTTGTGATTGTATATATATACCGTCTTTTGAGTGGTAGACATAGTAGTAGTCGACATCTTTGTAATTAGTCATACTTTGTTTTGTCAGTTCATCATCAATGAAGTGGTGATGCGGTTAGCTTTATTTAAAAATAAAATAAAATAAATTAACGAAGCCCCATTGTTTATGCTTTTTAATAATAAAATTCTCACTATATCTTCAAAACTGACCTCAAATTAATTTGGTGAATTTGGTTCGCAGCCTTTTTTTTTTGTGTGTGCATGTTGGCTGCACTCTTGTGAAAATTTGAAATTATTTAACTTTGAATAGTACTCTTTTGGCTTATTGACTCTCATTTACGAAAAGAACCAACTAAATAACTCTTAATAGTAAAAATGGTTGCATTTGGATGCAGTTTCATTCCAATTTACAAGATTTTATTGATTTCAAACACAAGTTGCAAGTAAAATGATCTACATCTTTGTTTAGGTAATGAAAAGCCAATCAGGGTGGAAAACATTTTTTATAGTTTGGCAGGGCCCAAAAATATGTGTTATGTGTCAGCTGGAGTGCAAAACGGTAGATCACCTTCTACTACAGTGTTGGTATGCTCGACATATCTGGGGGGACATTTTGGGCAGACTGGGCATCGGGGGCCAGTGTCCGGAGACGATTAACGAGGTTTGGGGAGGGTGGAGGGACGCCAATGTACGTAAAGAACAGATAGTGATATGGGATATTGGGGTAGCGGCGATTTGTTGCGGTATTTGGTTAGAAAGAAATAATAGAATCTTCAGGCCAACACACAAACATATCATGCATCATCAACTATTACACAATATTATTGCTAATATGGTATTTTGGTCCCAAACGGCAAGTGCTGAAGCAACTAAGAAGGTTAAAGAGCTTTATGCAGATATCAATACCTCTACCAATGAGGCGGAGTCTGAAGAGAAAGGAGGGGCAACAGCGGGGGGGGGAGGTTCCACCATATCAACTTTATGTAACTGTAATTTTGTTATGTTTTGAAAAGGGAACATCAATGTAAAGGTTGAGTATCCTTTTTGGGTAGGAGAATGAGCATCATGGCCCAATGTTGGGATGCATGAATATCCTCTCCTTATTGGTTGTATGTTTGATTAAAAACTCTTTAATGAAGCGCGGGGGGCTAGGACCCACCGTTTTCAATCAAAAAACTTGCAGTACAAATCAAAAGAATATTGCAAATTGATAAACATATGCATCCATATGCAATTATTTACTCACCAAATACCCCCATGTAGCAACTAATAAATCATGCAACTTGAATTGCAAATCAAAAAGAGTCTTGCAAATTGAAATGCTTTTGCATGCAAATGTCACATATTTGCTCTATATGAAACACCCTCATAATTGTCAATGAAAATTGATAGTCCATCAAGAAGTTTCCTTGTAGATAAATTGTAGCTATTGGAAAACTTTCTGTGAAATAAAAACAGAATGAGAGCTCCAACTAAGGGTTCCTTCAAAGCAACATCCCCTTCCTCTTTCAAACTACCCCCCCAAGCTGCTCCAGAGTACGCGGCCATGGTCAAGAGGAACAGGGAAGGTGATAGGGAGGAGAGATCCGACAGACGAAGGCCTCACTACGCTGTCGACGTGGATAGGGAGCGAGGGAGGTCTGCCTCTAGGGGAAGGTACAAGAGAGTCGATCAGAGAGATCGATCGAGGGACCATCAGAGATCCAACCCAGTCAGGTTCAACTCACGCCAAGGGTCGATTGGAAGAGAGAGATCCTATGTAGAGGTTGCCAGAGGAGTGGATCGTAGGGAGGTCGACCTCAGAGCTCCAAGATCATCGCATCTCTCACGTTCGCCGGAGTCGACTGAGCCCAAGAAGAAGGAGGATGAAGAAGGAGAATGGGTGCTTGTTAAAGCCAAGAGGAGCAAGGGCAAGGCTGAGGGCACTGACGGAGCCAGAAGCGGAGACTCCATGGGGAGATCAGGGGCCGGCGGTAGAGCATTATGCCATAAGTGTGCCCAGAGAGGGCACACGATCAATCAGTGCAAGAACCAGTGGTTCTGTTTCAGTTGTAAGCAATCGGGCCACATATCCACTGCGTGCCCTCACGGTATATTTGTCAGTCGCTCCGGCAAGGGAGCCTCTTCTCCGGTGGTCTCTGTGAAGTCTCAAAACAGCATCACTGAAGAGAATGCGGCAGGGAGGCGGAAGTTGGCAACGGCGAAGATCACGCCGACCCCAATTATGGCTGAATTCGAGAGAAGGTATAGCAGGAATATCGTAGTTAAAACTCACACCGGTCATCCAACAAACACTAATATCAACGAACTTATCTCCGCTATCACCGCGAACTCTCCGGGATGGAATTGGGCGGCTAAACAGAGTGCGGAGAACGTTTTTTTGCTTCAATGCAAGGATGAAGAAGGAATGGCAGAGTTACTTCTTATGAAAGGTATGGAAGGTAAGGGTAGTGATGGTATGGAGTTCTACGTCACGTTTAGGAGGTGGTCGAGAGTCGAAGGCGCTCTCAAAGCTCAGTCTCTATATTCAGTTTGGATTCGACTGTTTAATCTCCCTCTCCAATGATAGGTTAGATCAGGGTTCCAAGACGCAGTGAGAAGTTTCGGGCTAGTTATCGACATTGACAGAGGAACGCTGGTTCACTCGAATATTCAATTTGCGCGTATTAAGGTCGGAGTGGTGAATAAAGTCGACATCCCGTCCATCATCAGTGTCGACTTTGAAGACGAGCGCTTCGAAGTGAAGGTTATTACAGAGCTTAAGAAAAGCATGTCTTTCAGAGGAGAACATTTTCGAGATGAGGCGGTGTTCGATTTGGGTGGCGAGGAGTTGGAGGTAGACGATGGGTGTAGGCCACTGGATAAGAGATTAGTTGATCCCAGTCGTCCAATTCAAACGAATAGCATAGTGCTGTCTACGCCATCGGATCCCATTAGATTAAATCCGAGCCTTCCAAAAAATGTAGCTCAAAAGAGTGTGGGATCTTTTCGTTACATTGCGGATCATAGGGTGAATGAAGGGACTGGAGGAAATATGCGTGAATCAAGGGATCAAGTCGGCGCCAAAACAAATGAGTTGACCCCCTTAAAACATGGAATTCTCAAAAGTCATAAAGAAGTTGCTGCTCCCGAGGCAATTAACGTCGATGGAGACTTGAGAGAGGCTCTGTCCTTCTCTAAAGAAGATGTGGCTGTTTCCATACGTTTAGCTATTAAAGCTTTACTGGCCCACAAGCGTACTGGGCAGCATAGGAACCCGAAAAATGTCGATGTTGAAGGGGGTTACTCCAAAGTATTGGAAACGGGCGGGCCTTCAACAGCACTTGGGCTCGATAGGCCCTACAGAGCCATTCGTAGTATTGCAAGCCCATCGAAAAGTACTATGGGTATTCCAAATGTTCATATAGGAGAAGTGGGGGATGGGGTGCTGCAGCAGGTCTCTGAAGTGGGTGAAAATAATATTCAAGTTGAGGACTTTGTTTCTGGAAGGCTTTTGTCAGGAGAGAGGGAGGAAGAGGATGTAATGATAGACGCTTTGCAAGGGATTAGAGAGGATAATGTCATCTCTGTTACAGAGGTAGAAGATGGTGAAATTGATGCGATGCCGCTTGAGTTGGGAAGCACGGGAAAGAAGATCACGGAGTATCAAAGGAAAAGCAAGAGACAGTTAGATAAATGGGGTTCGCAGGGCCCTAGGGAGGAGGACCTGATCAGAGCTGCGGCAAAAGGAAAGGAACCAGCGTCTGCCTGTGGAGGTACTCTTACGTCTAATTTCTCAGTATTAAATTTACTTAATGATGATTCTCTTACCTACTTTGCTAGTTTGTACGGGTTAGACATGGGGGTGAGTAGAGAGGATCAAATTAAGATCGCTGTCAGGATTAGAGAGGACATTACGTGGGGGAAGCCATAGGATCCACGGATTCGTCGTGGTTAGTTAGATAGGGGGGACGTGTTATGTAGCGCCCCGAATTTCTAATATAATAATTTAGAAAATACGTGGCACAATCCCAGCATCAACTTCAATGTAACAGTACACATAGCCCAAAAAACACAAATAATTTTATTCCAAACTTTTATTACAACAAATCTTTTACAAAACACAGCGGAATTCAAAACAAACTCAACTCAATATTTCCTTTATTTACAACACAACTTTATCTCAAGATTGCTATTACAGATTTACACGGATCTCTTATGTATCAATTATATCGCAAAACCAACTTAAGCATTCCATCTCCAACTCTAAGCATCTACCTGCAACATGTGAGGCTAGAGATGATCCCTAACCCCCAAACTAAAGGGGTCAGCCATAAATGGTGTGAGTGACATAAAATCAAACAATATAATTTAATCATAAAACATAAAGTCCTCGACATCATGTATTAACCATAATGATAAATAATAAATAACAAAGATGTAAAACATGAAATCATCATAAAATGAAAACGACAGGTGCATCTAGTCTAAGTGTCAAGTGTAGGAAAAACTGGAAAAACACATGCATAAAACCAAGTCGAGAAAACACAAATTCTATATGCGGACTCTCTAATGCACACTTGTCGAGGTCTATGCATCCCATTCTACATAGGTTCGGTGCAAGCCCTTAACGTATTCACTCCATAGGGTTCAATCCCCCGTTATGCAACTAATCTTATCACGATGACTACTACGAGATAAAGATAAGCTGTGAGAATTAGCCCATGCCTGATAATTCCGGAGATGGATCCCACATCTCAGGTATTTTACCTGGATAATTTCGAAGATCATCCCACATCTAGACATAGACACATCATCACACGAATACTCCATGTGCGTCGCCTCGACTTTGATAATTCCGGAGATCAATCCCACATCGCAAGCAACCCACTTGGATAATTCCGGAGATGGATCCCACATCTCAGGTATTTTACCTGGATAATTCCGGAGATCATCCCACATCTCAAGGAAGTTACTTGGATAATTCCGGAGATTAAATCCCACATCTAAAGCCATACTGAGGTTCATAACCCATGTTCCCGTTCATCATATCACCACTAGTGCATGTCCTTAATATTTGTGGTTATTTAATTTCTCAACGAATCTCCTAGAGTGATGTGCCCTACCGGCCTAAAATCAAAACTGAATAACTGAAATGCCTCAAAGGGCCTCAACAAAATAACTCAATACCGGTATATTAGAGTCACACTCCTCTATAGACTCAACTCAAATATATAAACAAAAGTCCCACTAAACAAAGTGGCTCAACTAAATGTCTTAAATCAAAATGCTTAACTGAACATCATAAAGTAGACTGAATTGTCTGAGAACTAATCACTCAGGGAACACTCAAGTTATATAAAAAAATTCCATCAGTACCAGTTGACTTATACTTTAGTAAGTCAACTGTCCAGAGGACAATTATCCAAAATTTTACAAAAATAAACTAAGTCATATAAGTCGACTTAAGGAAGGGTATCAGTCGACTTACCCGAGGTAAATTCCAATAATCTTCTTAAAATTATTCTAAGTGTATAAGTCGACTTACAGGTTTATAGGTCGACTGTCCAGAAGGACTAATAATTCTTACAAAAATAATTTTCCACAGTGGACCCGTCGACTGCTTATGAGCTAGGTCGACTGTCCAGAACGGCTTTTCAATGATACTAAAAATACAATATTAGACTCGTACCAGTCGACTGTACAGTAGGCCAGTCGACTGTCGGCCTACAAATTTCAAATTTTAGGTCTGAATAAAATAATCAAAACTGAGGTTTTCTATCGATTCATTGTTCAAGAAAAATAGTTCATATACAGGCAAAATAATCTTCAATAAGGATATATTACTCAAGCCTCAAGTATGTCAAAATCCAAGTTCTCATGTTCTAGATCACTAATTTCCTTCATTAGGGTTTCTCAAGATTAAACTCTTTCACAAATCTAAATCAAAAATCTGATTTACATTATGTATAAGATCCAGGTGTTACTCATCCGATCAAGATCATACTCAAATCTTAATAATATGGTGTTATGAACAAGATCTACTAATCATTTTTTTAGATTTCTCAACATGGTATAAACAACATTCATTTATTCATATGAATTATGCCACAATACAAGGTCTATATCATTCACAACATCAATCTAACATCATTACCACTCGCATACATAGATTAACAACAAGATAAATTTATGTCATTTACAAACAAAACAAAACTCACGAAGTCATTCACAAAATCAAAAACAAAACAAACCAAGTCACTCACCTTTTAGTTGGGAAAAGTCCACGAAAAGTTCTTCCTTTTTGCTAGATCCAAAAATCGCCTTTCTCCACCAAAATAAGATCTCAAAATTCTGTGTTATCAGTAGATGACGGCTGGAGTAAAACTATTTAAACAATCCGGAAACAGGTTTTAGGGTTTCACCCATTTTTGCAAAATAATCATTTTTCCAAAATACAATTTACATATATAGATCATTCTTTGGGAATTCCATCAAAACTCATTTAAATTAGGATTTAAAAGAAAATATACATTTTAAATCTCAATCAATACCGTTCAAAACGTCCAGCATGCACATTTTGCACTTTAACCCCTAAAATGTTGAATTTGCAAAAAGGTCCTTCTTTTCTCAAAAATTGCAAATAGATCCGATAATTTCAGGAAAAATCCAGAAAAATACTAAATAAATCTCAAATATTAAATAATGATTTTCCATAAAGAAAACTTAACTTTGAAACTTCTCAAAAGTCATTTGCACGTGTTTTGCACGTGTACGAAGATAAATCTTTTAGAAAATATTTATTAAATCTTCAAAAATCAATTTAAATTCATTTTCAAAAATAATATTTGAAAATACGGGGTTCTACATGTTATTTTTATGTCGTACATATTTTGGAATGTTAGGGGTATGCGGCAAAAGGGAAAAAAAATCTCATTAGTAATACAGTGGGTAGAGTGAGGCCATCTTTTTGTGGTCTTCAAGAGACTAGGATAGAGAATCCATCAGAGGAAGAGTTTCAACAACTGTCTTGGGCTAAGAACTTCGAGTGGAGGTTTAAGCCAGCCGTGGGTTTTTCGGGGGGTATTGCGTTAGGAGTGGATGTTACGCTCTTCGAAATTTTGGGGCATCGTATAGGGGATTTCACGGTGTCTATGAGAGTGAGAAGGAGATGTGACGATTGGATTCACGTGGTGACGACGGTTTACAGCCCTTACGACTCTAGGAGGAGAGATAGATTTTGGAAAGAGATTAGAGATATCAAGCAAGCATGGACGGAACCATGGGTTGTGGGGGGAGATTTCAACATTACAAGATTCGGTTACGAACATGGGGGTAGGGGAGCAAGCAGAATCGATCAGGCCGGGTTCAATGACCTGATAGATGAGTTAGCATTGATGGAGATGGAGCAGTCAGATAGAAGATTTACCTGGTCTAATATGCAGGCGAAACCAATTTTAGCCAAGCTAGACAAGATCTTGGTGTCTACCGATTGGGACGATGCCTTCCCAACTGCCTCTGTGAGGTCTGTAGTTAGGTTCACCTCAGACCATCTCCCTTTATTGCTGGATTGTGGGGTAGGATATATTAAGAATCTGGCTCCCTTCCGATTCGAGAAAGCATGGACATTATCTCCAAATGCGTGAGTCATTATTCAAGAGTCATGGGAGGAACATACTAGGGAGGTATCGGTGATAGGAATCTGGATCGAAAAAACAAGGAGACTTCGAAAACGGCTTAAAGAGTGGGCAAAGGCAGAATTCAGGGGTTACAAGGATAGACTTCAAGAGTTAGGGGCTAAGATTGCAGAGCTTGAAATTGCACAAGAAGAGAGGGACCTGTCGGCGGAGGAGCTCGAGGAGCTGTTCAGTAGCCGAACGCAGGTTAAGCTGATTGGGGATATGGAGGAGCAATATTGGAAACAAAGAGCTAGAGTGCAATGGCTAAGAGAGGGAGATGCTAACACTAAATTCTTCCACAAAGTGGCTAACAGTAGGAGGAGACAAAATCGTATACCAGGGCTGAACATAGAAGGTGTCTGGACGGAGAAAGAAGGCATCATTAGGCAGGAATTCGATAGAAGGTTCAAGAATCTATTTGGAATTAAGAACAGTGGCAGGTGTCCCCTCTCGCAGGGCATGTGGGACTCGTCTAGAATTCTAGGAAGCGCAGGATTAGAGGGAGTTTTCACAGAGGAGGAGGTTCGTCATGCTGTTAAGTCTTTGGGTCAGGAAAAAGCTCCGGGGCCAGACGGATTTTCAATCTTTTTCTACAACGTTTATTGGGATATCATCAAGGGGGATTTGTTGAATATCTTCTACAATTTCCACAACGGGGGGTTGGAACTGGATAGAATTAATTATGCGAACATCGTATTGATTCCGAAAAAGAAGGAGGCTAACGGGGTGGATAATTACAGACCCATTAGTCTTCTTAATGGCTCATTCAAGATCATCACGAAAGTTCTTGCTATGAGGATGTCACCCCATTTGAACGATGTGGTTGGAGCCTCCCAAAGCGGTTTTATCAGGGAAAGAGATATCATGGATAGTGTGGCATCCGCTCATGAAGCGGTGTTCAGGGGTAATAAGGACAAGGTGGATGGCTTTCTCTTGAAGATAGATTTCGAAAAGGCTTACGATTCGGTAGATTGGGAGAGTGTGGAGGAAGCGCTTAAACTAAAAGGGTTTGGGCATAGGTGGATTACGTGGATTATGAGATGTGTTCAGGGGGGAAAGTCGTTCATCCAAGTTAACGGTAAGTCGGGGAAGGAGATCAAATGCAAGAGAGGGCTCAGGCAGGGAGACCCCTTGTCCTCTATGTTGTTCGCTCTAGTCGCTGATGGTTTGGCAGAAATGGTTAGTAGGGGTCGAGATCAAGGTATTATAAAGGGTATCAGGGTAAAAGGCATCTCTGAAGCAATCTATATTCTCCAATACACCGATGACACGCTCGTGTTTGGAGCAGCTAAGGAGGAGGAGATGAGCGCTATAAAATTGGCCTTGCAATGCTTTGGGGCATGGTCAGGGCTAAAGGTTAATCTTGGTAAGACGGCTGCGATCCCGATTAGCGATCAGCTGTCAGTTCCGATCGAAGATATTCAGAGATGTTTCGGTTGCGATAGAGGTAATTTCCCTCTGACCTATTTAGGGGTTCTTATTAGGCCGGGTGCTCTTCATAGATCTGACTAGGACCCGCTCATTGAAAAGATAGATAGAAAGTTAGCCGGCTGGCAGGGACGTATACTCACGTTAGGCGGTCGAGTCACGCTGCTTAATTCGGTGCTGAGTAGTCTGCCAACTTTCCTTATGTCGATCTACGAGATGCCGCAGTGGGTTATCAGGAGGATTGACAAAACCAGAAGAAGGTTCTTATGGAAAGGGGCGGACGATTTGAGCAAAGGCTTGCCACTGGTGAAGTGGGGTAGAGTCTGCAAAAGAAAAGAATTCGGCGGATTAGGGATCCTTAATCTGAGAGACATGAACAAGGCACTGCTGTGTAAATGGTGGTGGAAGATGAGGAGGAGACGCAATTATTGGTGGTGTAATTCCTTTCAACGGTATAGAGGGAGGAAGGCCTTTCGCTTCGGAGGGAGAAGCGCGTCCGGGAGGTATTCAGCACTTTGGAAGGGCGTCGCTAAGGTAGGTTCGTTATACCACGCTCATACCAGATGTCGAGTTGGAAAAGGAAAGGATACAAGATTTTGGTTAGACAAGTGGTGTGGGGATTCAAGTCTGAGTAGTCTTTTCCCAGAAGCAGCTGAGGCGACGATTAACATCAACACTTTAGTGGCGGAGGTGTGCCGTAATAGGAGTATCTCGATGGAGATTAGGGGACAAGTATCACAGAGTCAAATCGGAGACTTCACTAGACTTAACAAGTTCGTTCAGGACGAGGGGAGATTTAAAGAAGGGACCGAAGATAGTAGAGAATGGTTGTTAGAGCCTACGGGGGAATTCACGGTATCTTCAATGTACAGGCGCATTAACGACGGTGGATTGCGATGCAAGGACGCCAAGATTATCTGGAATCTGTCCATTCCTCATAGGGTTAAGATTTTTGCATGGCTAGTGTCGAATAACGCAATCTTAACTAAGATCAATCTGCTGAAAAGGAAGGTGCCAGTCGTAGCGTTATGCGGGGTTTGTGAGAAAGTGGACGAGGATACCGATCACCTATTATTCGCGTGTCCTATGTCTAAATTAGCCTGGGATACTGTTTGCCTACGGTTTGGGGTGTCTCAGAGTCCGAGATGTAGTATAGAGGTCTGGGAAAGATGTTGGGTAGAGTTAGGGAGCATTAAGGGTAGAGATGATTGGGGGATAGCCGCGTCAGCTACTATGTGGGGGATATGGCTGATGCGGAATGATTTATGCTTTCGCAATTCCAAATGTTCCATGACAGGGCTTATGCATAGAATTCTAACTTTTGCTCATGATTGGACAGGTAACCAGGGCGCTATGAAACGATTGCGGATGGAAGAAGTGGAAGAAGAGGAATAGGAGTCCAGGGTCCCGATTCAGACGGATAGCAGCTGGAGACAGTGGGTTTACTATCAGGGGGTGGTGTCCACCGTAGAGCTGGTACATCTGTGTGCTCTTGGGCAATGTATCACTTGTATCTTACTGCTTTTTAGATTGTACTCTTCTTGTTGTTGTTGGTTCTTAGTAGTAGATGCTTCATTGTCTGTCTTTTGGCGTTCTACCTTCGGGATGGACGGGGTTTGGCTTCATCTATATATGTAGTACTACTTTGTTTCTTTAATTTCGCATTAATGGAACGATGACGAGGTCATCTTTTATCAAAAAAAAAAATAATAAATAAAATTTGTAGCTATTGGTTTAAGGATTATTAATGTTCAAGAAATCCACCCAAACCAATAATTTTTTTTTGCATATGGCATGCACCATGACTAGTACTAGCATAATACATATTAATATGAAGATGACTCTCATATTTATAGGAGGAAATCCTTGGTACACAATTTTTTCCAAAAAATCTAACAATATAGATTCCCCTTGTTCATTCCATTGAATTAAATGGCCATTTTAAAGTATTGAAGCACGCATAATGCATACAGGGAAGATTACTCACACAAAAATGTAAAGGAAAAAAAAAAACTCATAAATGGTGGATGTACAATTTTATTTATTTTTATTTTTTTAATTTTTTGTTGGACGGATCCTACTGGCCTTACCTATACAAAATCTGCTCGGGAAGTAGGAATACAATAGAAAAGAAAACTAGTTCTTCGTCGCATTTTTCAGAGAGCGAACTGTTATCACAAGTCGCTGCCTTTCGGTTTCAACCTGTGCAAACTTTAAGCTCATGTCTGAGTATCTTTCTTGCATTTCTTTCAGCTCTGCTTCCATACATTCATTTCGTTCTCTCATTGCTTCCATTTTCGATAGTACTTCTGCTATTTTGACTTGATCATTGTTGCATGAAACCAAAGTTTCCTCTTCTGCTTTGGTATTGGCTTCAAGTTTGCTGCACAAATATTGAAATTCTATGAGAACCGAATCAACAACTTTTGAAATTTAAGTAAAATTCTCAATCAAGGCATTACTAGTGAGAGTTTGTTAAAAAACTATTACCTTCTGATATGTTCGCTAGTACTTTGTGAATAATTCATGGATTCGTTGTGCTCTTCCATTCCCTGCTGCAAATGATCCCCATTGGTATTAATACCATTTGCTTTGTCATTCTTGAACTTCTTGCTGGTATTGTTTCCATCCTACATCATATATCAAAGAATCAAATTGCGGACAAAGTTAATTTATCAGTTCAATTGCTTGTGACCCTCGTAGATATTTAACATACCTCTGTATGTGCCACATCTAATTGGCCAAACTCATTAGATATATCGTGGTCAGCATTCTGTCCATTGAGATTGTTAACCTGCCAACAACAGAGAATGCAAAGTTAAAGAACAGTAAAGTCACTTCCGTGAAGTAAATTTGGAAGTAGCTCCGGAATATAACCACTTTTTAGTTTTCCGGGCATTGTTCAATTCACATCTTAGGAATATCAAAAATATCCCCTACTATTTAGAGTGATCCCCACTCTCTAACAAAAAATAAAGGACATTTCAGTGCGTCTTTGTGCAATTATGGCTGCATTAGTGAAAGGGAAAAAGAAAAATAGCAGTGTTAATGTATGGATAATTAGGAGGAGAGAGATTACATCAAGAGATTTGGAGTCCAGCAAAGAAGCAACCACCTGAGAGCCAACTGAATCAAAAGATCTCTTACTCTTGTTCAAAATATCGGTCTTCGTGGTTCCATCTGAGACTGCGAGTTTTGCGTTGTTATCCTTTAGCCTCTTCTCTATGCTAGCAATAATATTAGCCTCCTTCTTAAGGTCCCCTCTTAACAAAAAGACTTGTTTCTTCAGGTTCTTTTTCTCTAATTCATCATCAGAAATGCAATGTTTCAGATCGGTATTCTGAGCTATAAGACTCTGTACTTTGGAGTTAAGAGTTTTGATTGTCGCATCCTGCTCATCCTTCAAACTCCTAAGGGCGTCAAGTTCTGTCATTGATTTGTTTGCTTCTTCTTTAAGTGAAGCAAGTTCTTTCTCAAACTTACTTCTCTCCGAATTTCTTTCTTTCAACAACATTTCCATTTCTTTTGTCGTTGTCGTCAGTTTTGCTATCTCTTCAGAAAGAATACTTTTCTCTTTTGAGAGCTGTTTTATCTCAGATTTCTTTTGGTTTTCAAGATCCTCTCTTGTATATTTAAGCTCAAGGAGTAGCTCATCAACTTCATTAGTTTTGAAATCGATTAAGCGAATTAGCTGCTGACATTTTACTTGGTGCTGTTGCTGCAGATATGAAAATTCCTCATTACTTTTCACCAGAAGTTCCTTTAGACTGTAATTTTCCAGACGAAGTTCTCTAGACTCTGCTATTGCTTTCATTACTGCTTCTTCATTCACGTAAAATGTGGATGACATTTGAGCAGAAAGCCTTTTCAATTCCGCCTGAAGCTTGTCAGCTGTGTCTGCACTTTTCCATCTAGTTTTTCTCAATGCTTCCTCTGCCTGTATGGCTCTCTTCTCTTGCTCTACTTTGTCATTTATTACAGTTGCTAGATTAGCTTCATATTCCTCGGCGTGTTTCTGAAGTTGATTCTCCAGACTTTCAATTTGGGCTTCGAGGTCATTGATAATGGGTAGATGCGATGAACATTCAGTTATTTGCATCCTTAATTGTTCTCGCAGCTCCGTTTGCTCAAGCCTTGAAGAGATATCATGGTTTTCCTGCTTCAGAATCTCATACTCCAAGGCAAGTTGTTCCATTTGCATTTCTAGCTCTTCACGGTCTTTCTTATACAATTCCAGTTCACTTTTCAGATTTAGATCTGCTGGTATAATAATTTCACCCTGTTCTTCCTCACTGTCATAAATCATTCCAGATGACTCCTCTTTCTTAACATCAGGACTTCTCAAATGCGGAAATTGATTCCCCTGCAAAGTCTTCTGATCCAGAAGTTCTTCAAGTTCTCTCACAGCAAATAGCAACTCAGTGTTAGATTCTTGTGTCTTCTGTAGTTGCAAACTGATATTAACATTCAACCTTTTCTCATGATCCAACTCTTGTTTCATTTCTTCTAGCATGGACCATGAATCTTTAGCTCCAAACTGCAATCTAGCCGAAGTTTCCTCATTGTCGAACATTCTTTTCTTGGCAGCCTTAAGCTCTTCACATTCTCTTTTAAGTGCATCTCTCTCCTCTTTTAGGCTGCTTAATTCTCTTGAAAGATCCTGTCCTCGTCTTCTCTCCTTCACAACTTGCTTTCTAAGTGTCTGCAATTCCAGCTCTGATAACTGCCTCGCTGAAGTGTCAACATCATCATTTTTTTGCTTCTCAAGAGTGTCGTCTGAACTATTTGATCCACTAGTACTTCCATTTGGATCTGAACTCAGAAACCAATCAGTATTTTGAGTGTCACTGGTGCTTAGAGATGATAGTAAGCTAGAACGTTTCTCAAGTGCATTCTCTTGGAGTGTATTTAGCGCTGAACCGCTCTCCAAACTTGAAGTTGACATACCATCGAAGCTGCTAGATTTTCTGAGGTTGCTGCTGGAGTCAGCATGAAGAGGCACATTTCTGGTTGACTGGAACTTTACCTGCGCACAGTCAGTCATAAGCATTACTCACTATTACAATGACAGAAACTGAGGTAACTGTTTTGTACTTCTTAGAGTGTAAAAGATTAATGTTAGTGCTCAATACAGAGAAATTGCAGATATCATTAATCTTGTCATCTTATATTGTTTCGATTGTAGTGCTGAAGGTCAAATTTTCAGTATTTTTACCCATATGACAACATGTTCATACAAATACAATAGCACATACTGATATAGATATAAAGGTTGAAACAAATAATAAAGGTAGAGAAATTTCTAATCATTACTGAACATTTGATTTAAGAAAATGTGAATATATTGATTTGTAGGAGGGAACTTTTAGCTCAATTAAATCATCAATATATTTACTTATTCACTATAAATTAGCCTACTATATCTCACATATATTTCTTTGTTGCTCTTAAGTTTGTCACTCTTAAATAATATTCAATAACTGGTGAATCATATTTATACTGAAATAAGAAATTGGTCTAAGAGAGAAACTGGCATAATTTGGAGTCAGATGCATCCTGTCTCCGGGAGGTCAAAACTTGAAAGGGAGAGAAATGAATGAAATAATTTATAATGACGGGTCATACCAAGACTTGAGAATGTAATTACCTCCACTTAGAGTTTGATAAAGTTTGCAGCTGAGCCCTTGAATGTTTGAGTTTAGTTACTCAAACTCATATCCACACCTTTGCTAAAAACATATTTGATTGCAATAATTAAACTTTAGACACCAATTTTTCGGTGGACGCAAGTTTTGATTGAATTTTGGAAGTTACTATCACTCTCGTTAATCCTTAGCCTAGAGAGTGTAAGTGTCTGACAGAAGCAAATTAAGTAAAACTAGTAATCTGCACGTGCGATGCACGTTCTAATTAATTTTTTATTATTTATATAAAGTAAATAATAAGATGTAATTTGGCCTCGAACCTGAGACCTCCCTTTACTCACCACATAATCTTTACAAATTACCACTAGTGGCACAAACTTTTATTTTATATGAGTGACACTTTTGTAAATAATTATGTCGTAAATAAATTTGAACTTTGAGGGTATTATGGTAACCTACAACAGTTGAGTAAATGAATGGTTAATATAACTCCCACTTAAAAATGAATGGTTGAGATTAGATGGTTGAATGTCTACAAATGACAACCCAACTCTCACATTATAATATTAGAGATACTTGAAATGTAAATACTCAAATGCAATCAGTCTTACTTCATCAAAGTTGATGGCATTTGCATCATTGGCAACTGGACTACTCTCTTCATCCTCTGGATTGCTTAACTGACTCTTCAGTGTTCTTCGCTGCACTTTGGCATTTCCTTGTTTATTTTCGACGGGTTCTTTTGAGATTTCTCCATTTTCATTAGCTTCTCTGTAAATTTAAAAGAAACAATTAAAATAACTTCCTAAATGAAGAATTAGTGGGATACTAATTTTATTAATTTTCATTTTTTGTACCTTCCTTCATCACCCAGTACTCTCTGTACAGTAACCTGCCAGAATTGAAGTCAAACAATGAGAAAATGTGAAGCACAGAACCATATTTAAAAAGCCACTCTTAACATAAAGTGCCTGACTATTGCATAACTATAATTATCATCATCATCTCTAGTTAAAATTGTTATAAGATAATTCTATCTTCTTGTGCAGGATATAATTTCCAGTCACCATGAAATCCTGAAATGTTTACTACAAGAAGGGACGGGGAGCAGGTGGGAAACCTGTGATTTCTAAGAATGTACAATCAATACAGAACACACTGGATTTAATGCAACCAATTACGGAAAAAAGTAAAGAAAGCTCACATGCAGTATGGCTCCAGTGCTGGAACTTTGAAGTGGAAGTGATACTACTGTGGGCTTATAAACCTCAGCATAATCTGCTAAATTTATATTGATTTCTCCCAAAACCCCAGATTTTGTTGATGCCTAGAAAGAACAAGAATATGAAATCAGAAAGGATAAGTAAAAAGAAAAAAAAAACAATAAAAAAATACTAGAGAGATTTGAGAGAAGATCCTCCATTACAGTTGCTGAAACAAGAAACTGGTAGACTTTATCATTGATCTTTCCAGTTTTAGGATCCTGCGTGAATTTCACTGTTTCATATATTGGATTCAACCATTGGCATGATCCATTGTTGACCGCAGTCTTCTCTGATCTTAAACTTGGTTTTCCGACATCTATAGGAACCAGGGTGACCATCATTTTCTCCCATCCTGTTTGAGGCACCTTAATATACACAAACCATATTTGATAATAAACCCTTATTCCCTCAAAATAATCACTGCGCAATCTGGATAGCATTATAAAATTACATTGTGCGAATTCTTTAAAAACAAGTAAGTACCTGGGCTGCTTTGAACTGCAATTTGAACACAGCTTTGATCCTGTTCCTCTCACTCCTCCACCTGGCTGACTTGAACATCTACGATATCTAGACTTCCATCAAAATCTCACCAATCTCTTCCACTGTAAGAGACAGGTGAGATGGAAATAGGAAGTTCAAATGTGTGAGGGAATTAGAGAGAAGAAGAAGAAGAAGAAGAGAACAAGCATCAACAGATCTGAGAGAATACACACTTTTTTTAACAGAGTGTTTTGGTTTGGTTGAATAGATCACTGAAGCTTCTATGTAATACTTTAGGTATAAAATAAATTAATAATAGATAACAATAATCATTCTTTTGGGTATTGAGAAAAAGGAAGATATGGTGCGAAGGGGCCCAGCAGTGTGGTATTAAAATGCAGCTGGTGGGTTTGTTTCAGGCTCACAGCAAAGAGTGGGTGCAAATGCAACCCTCTCATTCTAAGATAACTTGGACTTTGGCTTTAGTCATGTGGGGTTTGGTTAATGAATATGGATAAGCATCCATTAGTAACAATTAATAAGGCATGGAATCTCACTGTGCCAATACACTTTTCTTAAGTTAAGAAAAAAAAACTTTTTCAAGACTTCTGTTTCACATTTTCTCACTGTAAAAGTCCTGTCCCTAAGCTAATATTTTGAAGTAAAAAAGTTGATGTTTTATCTTATTTTTAATCTGCATTTAATTTGGATAGCTGGTAGGATTCGAATATAGATCGTCTTAATACAATGTGAAAGTCCTTGCCACTAAGCTAGAACTTCGAAGTGATTAAAGTGTTAGGAAAAATTGTACTTGTATTCTAACACTCACTTTTCTTTTTTTACTCATTTGTTTTTTTTTTTTTTTTTTTTTTTTTGATTAAAAAGATGGCAAGAGAATTGCCATCCAATATGATATATAACCGAAGCAATTCTAACACTCATTTTTTTACTCATTTGTTGTGCTCAGTAGAGTGTCGGTTTGTGGGGGAAGCTAATTCTGAATGAGTAAGAAACAAGAATGGAATGGATATCTATAATGATGCTGATCCTTGCCTTTTTGGAACGAAACGCTTGGTCCCCTCCACCTCCTTCCTTCCGCTCATCTCATGCATGCTTCCACATGCCTTGCAGCTCCACCTTCCCCAATAGACACTTGGGTTAGTTGACTATTTTGAATTGACCAAGACCTGGATCTTGAAAATAACCCAAAGCTTTATCATCAAGACATTGGCAAAAGGATTTTTTTTTTATCAGCAAAGGTATAACAAAAACTACTGAACTTAACTCATGCAGTAACCATCTGCACGGTTAATTGAGAGATCAGCAAATCAATTCCCAGAAAAGATAAAATGTCTCCGTATTCACAATGCAGGAAAAAATTAGTACAACCAACCAAAAAGATGAGTTAAGTAATTGTTTTAGTTTGTTAGATTACTTTTAAGTACAATTTGGTAGAAATTGTTAGGTTGCACAGCATAATAGTAGAATATCATCTTTAGATATTAAGATTTACTATTGGAATTTATTGCTTACAAATTTTTTTAATTAATTTCCTAAATATTGTAGTATATTGATTTGTTCAAGAAATAACATAACAGGAGGCTTTCCTTAAAAAATAACAAAAAAAGAGGCATAGCACACTTCTGCCTCATCAAGAGAAAAAAGAACTGAGATCGAAGTAGGAGATAAAAAGGGGGGAATTGCAGATTTGGGAAGCACAGGCAAAAAGGTGACGGAATTTCCAAGAAAAAGCAAGAGACAAATGGACTTATGGGGTTCGCAGGGACCGAGCGAGGAAGATCTCATTAGGGTCGCGACAAAAGGAAAGGAACCCGCATCAGCGTGTGGAGGTAATAATGTGACGAATTACGCAGTTTTAAACTTATTAAATGATGGTTCTCTTATCTACTTTGCTAGTTTATACGGTCTTGACATGGGCTCGAACAAGATAGAGCAGGTGCAACATGCCGTTAGGATTAGAGAGGACATTAAATGGGTTAAGACTTAGGAGATAGGCTGCTTTTTGAGTGAGTGCTCGATCGGAGTTATAATATTTTTTATGTCATACATCTTCTGGAATGTTAGAGGTATGCGTCAAAAGGGTAAAAAGAGACTTATTAGCAATACCGTGGGTAGACTTAAACCGTATATTTTCGGTTTTCAAGAGACTAGGATCGAGAATCCAAGCACAGAAGAGTTTCAGATTCCTTCATGGGCTAAGGACTTCAACTGGAGGTTCAAACCGGCAGTTGGCTATTCGGGGGGGATACCGTTAGGAGTGGACTTAACAATTTTCGAATTGTTAGATCACAAGATAGGGGATTTCTCAGTTACGTTTAGAATCAGAAGGAGAAGCGATGACTGGATTCACTTGGTTACAACGGTCTATGGACCATACGATTCTAGGAGGAGAGATCAATTCTGGGAAGAGATTAGAGATATTAAGAAGGATTGGGTAGATCCGTGGGTGCTGGGGGGCGATTTCAACATCACCAGATATCAACACGAACACGGAGGTTGGAAACCAAGCCGTTCAGACAGGGAAAAGTTCAACTCGATCATAGACGAACTGGAGTTAATGGAGATGGATCAAATAGATAGAAAGTTCACTTGGTCTAACATGCAGCCTAATCCGATCTTAGCCAAACTTGATAGGATCTTCGTATCCACAGACTGGGAAGATGTCTTTCCGCTGGCTAAAGAGAGGACGATAACGAGATACACATCAGATTATCTGCCACTTGTCTTGGAGTGTGGAGAGGGGTACATTAAACATCGGTACCCATTCAGGATCGAGAAAGCCTGGACGCTGTCAGTTAAGACTCGACAGATTATAGAAGAATCTTGGATGGGCACTACCAGTAGGGATCTGGATTGAAAAGACGAGGAGATTACGAAAGCGGATCAAAGACTGGGCAAGAATAGAATTTGGCTCTAACAAAGTTAGATTACAGGAATTGGGCAACAAGGTGGCAGAGCTAGAAACTTTACAAGAAGGGAGGGATCTTCTGGAAGCTGAGATGGATGAGCTGAGCAAAAATAGACTTGATATTCAGCATATTGGAGACATGGAAGAACAATATTGGAAACAGCGGGTGAGAGTGCAATGGCTTAAAGAAGGGGACGCAAATACCAAATTTTTCCATAAAGTGGCAAACGGAAGGAGGAGAAAGAATCACATCAGTCGGCTGTTCATAGATGGTGCCTGGACAGAGAATGAAGGAATTATTAGGCAAGAATTTGACAAAAAATTCAAGGAGCTTTTCGAGATTAACAAGGAATTAAGTAAGCTACTTCCTGATATGTGGAGTTCGTTAAGAATTGAGGAAAGTGAAGGCATAGAGGGCACGTTCTTGGAAGAGGAGGTTCTTCAGGCAGTGAAGAACTTGGGGCAGGATAAAGCACCGGGGTCGGATGGTCTTCCAATCTTCTTCTACAAGATTTACTGGGATATCTTCAAAGGGGATCTGATGAACATATTCAATGAGTTTCACAGTGGGCATGCGGATCTGGATAGGATTAACTACGCTAACGTCATGCTAATCCCGAAAAAGAAAGATGCTACCGGGGTAGATAACTTCAGGCCCATTAGTCTGCTGAACGGCTCTTTCAAGATCATTACAAAAGTTTTAGCGCAAAGGTTGTCTCCAAAGTGGATGGGATGGTGGGGGAGTCTCGGAGCGGATTTATCAAGGGTAGAGAGATTATGGATAGTGTGGCCTCTGCACATGAAATTGTGTATAGAGGGCACAGGGATAAGGCAGATAGTTTTCTTTTAAAAATTGATTTCGAAAAAGCCTATGATTCGCTTGAATGGGATTGCGTTGATGAGGCGTTTAAACTGAAAGGGTTTGGCCTTACATGGCGAACGTGATTAGGAAATGTGTTCGAGGGGGAAAGTCATTTATTCAGGTTAACAGACAGCTGGGAAAAGAAATAAAATGCAAGAGGGGCATCAGACAGGGAGATCCCTTGTCTTCTCTTTTGTTCGTTATCATAGCAGACAGATTGGCAGAAATGATCAATAGAGGCAGGGCTAGAGGGATCATTCAGGGAATAAGAGCCATGGGAATCTCAACAACTATAGGCATCCTTCAATACGCAAACGATACGCTTCTGTTTGGAGCAGCCAAGGAGGAAGAGATGGCGGCTATAGGCATGGCTTTGCAGTGCTTTGGGGCTTGGTCGGGGATGAAAGTGAACTTAGCAAAGACTTGCGTTCTTCCTATTAGCGAGAAACTATCAATCCCTATTGATTACATCAAGAGCTTTTTTCAGATGAGAAATTGGTCAATTTCCGCTGTTCTATCTAGGTATCCCAATTAGACCGGGGCTCTTCAAAGAGATGATTGGCAACAGTTGATAGAAAAAGTAGAGAAAAAGCTAGCCGGATGGAATGGGCGCTTCCTCACGCTGGGTGGTAGAATCACACTTATCAACTCGGTGCTTAGTAGTCTTCCTACGTACCTGATGTCTGTTTACGAGATTCCTCAGTGGGTAATTCAGAAGATTGATAAGAGCAGAAAGCAAATTTTATGGAGAGGAGCGGACGAATCTAACAAAGGAATGCCGCTGGTCAAATGGGGTTGTGTCTGCAAAAGGAGAGAATGTGGTGGTCTAGGAATTCTGAATATAAGGGATATGAACAAAGCATTGCTTAGCAAGTGGTGGTGGAAATGAAGAGGCGACGCAATAACTGGTGGTGCAAATCTTTTGCTAAATATAGAAGTAGGAAACTTTACCGATTTGGAGGGAAAAGTGTTTTCGGGAAATCATCGATGTTATGGAAGGGAGTGAAGAAGGTAGGTCTCATGTACCATGCACACACTGGATGCAGGATTGGGAACGAGAAAGACACAAGATTCTGGAGGGACAGGTGGTGCGGGGATGTGACCTTGTTGAGCTTATTCCCAGAAGTGGCAGAGGCTATAATTAATATCGATACGGTGGTTTCAGATGTCTGGATTAACAACAGACTTAAGCTGGACGTTCGGGGCAATTATCACAGAGGATAGTTATTGAATAACCTCAATAAGTTTATTAAGGAGGTAGGCCGGTACAACAACGACACCGAAGATCGCAAAGAGTGGATGCTCAATTCATCTGGGGAGTTCTCAGTATCTTCGATGTACAAGCGGATAAACGACGGAGGTATGCGATGTAGGGATGCAAACATTATCTGGAAACTTTCTATTCCATTGAGGGTTAACGTTTTTGATTGGTTAGTCATGAATGACGCTATTCTGTCGAAGATCAATCTTCAGAAAAGGAATATGCAAATTGATGTTAGATGCGGGGAATGTGCGATCGCGGATGAGGATACCAATCATTTATTATTCTAGTGTACTAAAGCCAAATTAGCTTGGGAGGTGGTGTGCCTACGTTTTGGGTGTCTACAATGTCCTATGTCTAGCTCAGATGTCTGGGGCCGCTGGTAGGTAGATCTAATTAGAAAAGAAGATAGAGAGGCATGGGGTATCATAGCATCTGCAACTATGTGGTGTCTTTAGCTTATCCGGAATGATTTATGTTTTCACAATACCAAATGTACGTTTTCGATTCTCTTGCATAAAATTTTGGCTATAACTAGTGAATGGACATGTCATAGGGGAGCAATGAAAAGGCTAAGGATGGAGTAGGACGATTTACTGAAGAGCAAGGAAAGGGAGAGTGTTCACCACTAGTTCAGATCGACTACTTGTGGCTATAAAGATCGACTACTTGTGGCTATGTTTTCTTCTACTTGTTTAGTTCTACTATTGTGGGTTTGTATGGCAGAGTGGAAGCATTGCCTACAATCTCTTGTATCTTAATTCCTGATTCTCTAGTCATTAGCTAGTTGTGTTAGGTTGATAGAGGAGGTATTTTTGATCAGTTGTAATTAGTTCAACTTTCAACTATGTTTCTTTAATTTCACATTAATGAAGCGATGACAGTGGTCAGCTTTTATCACAAAAAAAAGAACCCCCCCCCCCAACACTTTAATTTACACCAATAGCAACCCGAGTATGATCTAATATCTCTATATTAGGTTCTTAGAGGAGATCAAGTTGTGTACCATTTTCTAAAGTACATGATCAATAGAAAGAAAGAAAGAAAAAAGAAGAGTACTCATATTGTTAATGTATAGTATAGAGAAAGAAAGAATACTTTATTGGATACTCATAACTGAATACATTGTCGCTACATGTAAAAAGGGCTACTCTCTCTAGAAATTCTAAAGAGAGAAGCTCAAAAAAGAAAAAAGAAAAAAAAACCCAAAACAAAGAAAAAGAAACCCTAGATCTGGTGCTTGGAGGGGGTGGCGGCTAGGGTTTCACTGCCCCCCTTCTTGTATTTTGCTCCGATCTATCCTCTCATATCTTTTTCGTCCTTTTCTCAGCCTTTCTTCCCCTTGTTTCTCATCGTATCTATCCTCTACCAAGTAAAGAAATTGATGGGGTTTCAATGGCTCACCGACCTTCTAGCATAGCCGTATTCCAGGGGGGTTCGAGAAAGTGTTCGCGACCAAGGGGCAGGTCGGATGACCGCATCGATGGGGTGCTGTCGTTCGCCAACACCGATGGGGGTCGACTTCGGGTGCATATTGGGGTATCCCGAGTTGATCATGGTTTTGGGGCAGCGAAGGCTGCAAGCGACAAACCCGACGACTCGCGACGACACTTCGGTGGGGTCGAATGAGAAGAGGTACGGGCGTGGTCGGCGATGGGTACCGATTTAGCGAGGTGGTCAGGGAGGGGTGGAGCTTGACTTCGGCGTGGGTGCGATGGATGGGGATGGCTCTGTGGCTAGATTTTGGTGGGTGTCGGGGAAGAAGGTACAGTGAGGAAGTGATTTGGGGTTGAAGGGGGTTTGGATTTCAATTTTAAATTTATTCTTGATATTGGAATCTGAATTGAGGTTGGCGGCATCCCCTAATATCCAAATGATTCGAGTCAATTCCCTAAATATCCAAATCACAACAAACTTTCAATTGTCAAGAAAATGAATCCTAGTTGTGTGGGATGACGGTATTCGAGCAAGTTCATAGTTTGGGCTCAACTTTGATCCATTCAGGTCAAAGTGAGGGGTGTCTAGGATATCTCTCATGTCAGGGGCTTAGAGGCGTTCGTGGAGCCGTCGGGGAAGACGACAGCCTCCGTTGCGGGGTGGCTGTGACAGTCGATGGTGGTCAAGCTTGGGAATGAGAACGAGGTCACAATCTGGAAATGAGTATGTCAAATTGGTGGGTACTTGCGATGTCTCTTGTATGGTGCTTGAATTGACATATGGGTCACTGCTCGGGGTGACGGAGGTGTGGTTGTGAATGACGGCGAGGATAAATGGAGTACAAGCGAGGGAATGAGAGAGTATGAGCTCAAATCGACCTAGATAATATCACCAAAATCAACAACTTCCTGAATATGAAATGTAGCCCCTGATGTCTAGTTTACTACCCCTTCGACGGAATTGAATTCCGAGTTACGGTTTGTGAGATATCGCAGTTTTACTGCTGCTGTGTCGTACAATTTCAGATCTAAAAACTGTTGTTACACTATGATTCACAATTAATTTAACCATGCTACCTATAAGATAATGACTTGAAATTTAACATGCTGATACTAGACATATTAGAGAACATTCCATAATTTTTCTGGAATTAATTAATGTTGTTTCAGTCCTGTTCCATATGTATAAACACAATTTTACAAATTCTGGCTGAACACAAATCCTGTATAGTTTCCTATTTTGACACATGTTATCACAACTTTTATATACCTTAATTATATGCGTTAGAACCGGGCATGAGTCTAGTTTTTAGACCTTCTGACGAATCCATATTTGCTATCCTGTAACAACGGAAATTCTGATTTTAGTACAGCAACCTACTGCTGTCCAGAATTGGATTCCTATGTTTAATAACATACAATTCAAACTATAATGTTATATTTGGTGCATTTAATTGTATAGAGTACATTGCATGATCTTAGGGTTGTGTTGCCATCTTTTCTAGTGTCCCTTATTAATCGCATTAATGTATGTTAATTGAATAAAGAATGTTCATCAAGCCGGGGTTAAGGGTTGACAAGAGCAGTTGATAATATAGTGATTGTACTCGGTATTGTGGGCTTTGTTTCCAAAATATTGTGTCGACTAGTGCTATCGATTTATTGTTGGATTACTGACTGTTGTATCTCAATTTATCGTGTATTGTTTTAGGATCTATCGTGTCGACTATTGTTATCGTTATTGTGGAAGAAATTGCTATTGTTATCGTGCGAGTACATGACCTATAGAGTCTACCACCTTAGTCTAAACGAAATTGATTGTATGCATGGAACCTATAGTATGGGATGCAGTAGTACGTGCATTAGTTAGGATTAAAATGAATAATAGACTTAAGATTTTCATCGCATTGTCATTGCATAATATCACCTTTATTGAACAGTGTTATCGTTATTGTTTATTGTTATCGTTATAAATCATCGTTATTGCACATTGTACTATTATCGCCTTGTCACTGTTCAATACTATTGATTTCATCGTCCATTGAATTCATCGTTATACCGACATTGTCATTGTTCTTTGTTTCTCTACTTGCTGTCCACGACTTGCTCTAAGAACATTTTTCCTCTCTTTAAATGAACAGCTTACAGGTAATCAAGGAGATTTACCTGATGGACTAGGAGAACAACATTAGTGAAAGACTCGTGTTGTCGCGCCGTTGAATAAATATTGTTCTCTTTTTGAACTTTAATAATTGAACATTGTTGTATTTGTGGGCTTTTGAAATCCTGAGAATCACATAAAAAAATTATGACCCATCATCTTGAGAACATGATCCCTTACTGGTGTCCCCTCAGCCATAGATGCTCTCATCAAACTCTTCATAGCAAATTGCCTAGCTGCTCTACTCTGATGTCCGAAGAGTTCCTTAAGGTTGTACATCATATCATAAGCTGTGGGCATGGCCTGATACTGATGCTGCAGTACATTTGACATAGATGCCAAAATGTAATACCGCGCCATCTCATCTGCCTTTTTCCACTTCTTATAAGCCTCTTTGACCTCTTCATCAGAGTTAGCATCAGGCTTAGGTAGGCATTCCTCATTGAGTACAAATTTGTACTCTTCAGCAGTTAAGACAATATCCAAGTTACGTTTCCAGTCAATATAATTAGGTCCAGTAAGTTTGTTTTCTTTAAGAATCACCATAAGTGGACTGAAAGAACCCATTTTTGAAATCCTGAGAATCACATAAAAAAATTATGTAGGGCAAAACTTTTTGAATTAATTAAATATTGATTCCCTCAAAACAATAAAAAAAATTCACCAACACCTTAAACACCATGAATTTAGCATGCCACGATAGTGTGGACGTATACAAATTCAATATTTGTTCAAGTAGGTTTTTCCTATTAATTTTACTATCATGTCAACACAACTTTATGACAAATAAAATTAATCTGTTGGTCTTGCTCTGGTCCTACAAATAATAGCAGTGACTCCGATGGGGAGGATACCATTATTTGTATCTAAGTGTATACCATTGCTTAATACTAAGTCCATTATCTTGTATTGAGTTCCTTCAGATGGAGAAGTGAACACATACTATGTAACTTTCTACAATTATCCCTAAGGAAGTTTGTACTGGTGATCCATAATTATACTCATCCGATATGGAGGAAAGCACTAAAGTCAACACGCAAGTATAATTATATCATCTACAAACCAGCAATGGAGACCGTGGGATTCATGTTAAATGAATTCCCTCTCCCACTTAGTTATTTAACAATGAGGGTTTTTCTACTAGTTAATTTATGTCCATGTTGTCCATTATTAATGTGATCCTAGTTTTTCAAAAAAAATCACAAAATAATAAACATGCATAATTAGAATAAGCAATAATGGCAATAAAATTGAAAATAAATATCCAACTATTATGGGCATCTTTCCTGATTCTTCCCCGACTGTGCGAATCCCAAATCTGACCCTGCGCAGTCAGGTCGCGGGGTTCAGGGCAGCGCCCCGAATTTTTTTTTTTTAAAGGTTTCACTGCCGATTTCTTCATCGAAAACCATCTGTCGATCTCCGGACTGCCTAAAAACAGCATCTCCTCCGGCGTCAGAAACAGCCACCACCGCCATCACGATCGATCGAAAAAAAATTAAAATTAAAATTACATCAATCCTATGCCTCCCGAAGGAGTTCACACATAATCTAGATTGAAAAATTAAAATTATAAGCACGATCAACCCTCGTGATATTAATTACATCCACAAAACAACAACAACACAAACAAAACATGCATTGGACCATAATAGTTGGATCTAAGATGCCTGCAAAACCGAGTTAGAACAGATCTACATCTACCGACTATCATACAACGCAAGTTTTATTGGACAACATGGATGTAACAATCAATACGCAGATCCAATACCGGCTCTGATACCAATTGATGGAACTGCGATGATTCCCAGGACCACGGATTGGTGTGCGTATCGATCATAAAAGCTTAACAGATTTAATACGTGATCTAACCCTTTATAGCGGAATCTAGGGTTCACGAATTATACCTGCGATGAGAAGAAGACGATAGTTTCTAGCAACCTAGAGCCGTCAGCGACCCCAAGATCTTCTGCACGTATTCCTTCCTCGGGTTGGACGTCGTGTGGGCGACGGTCTACCAACCTTTCTTCTCCTTGGCTGACCTCTCTTTCTCTCCTTACGTGAATCACGAATTTAGAGAAAACTTCTTATCTCTGATAATGATATGACGGCCAGAGAATAGAGGATATATATATATATAAGGCTACGGCAGGGGCCATGAGGAGAAATTAGGATTAGGTCTCCTAACGAATCTGGGTATCCCGTGTTCAGCCCGAACACACAACCCAAGCCCATTAACAATAGCTCGGTCCACTAAAGAGCTATTGTTGCACTACCTTCCTAATCCCAAATTATATTTATAGGCTCCTTTTATTATATGCTCGTTCAGCTCCCCATGTTAAGACATCGAATATCCGTCGATCAAATTAAGTTACTGACAACTATATTGATCAACATCTTTTATTCTTAAGTAGTACCACTCAACTTTATTTGTCATGTCGGATGTAATCCACCTGCAGGGTTTACATGACAATCCTTATTAGCTCCTTAAGGAGACATCATCAACCCGACGTATCGGGACATGGATTCCTTTTACAATCAACAGCCCATCATACATACAATGCTATTACCCAATTCATAGAGGTTGTTGATCCATAATGAATCTCACTCTTTTATGTGTCAAAGTAATGCACACTGCATATACATGTCTGTTATTATATCTGGATTAAGAGCATAAACATCCATAATAACAGAGGTGTTTGTTCTCTTTTGTAGTCAGTACAAAGAGAACAACCTCAAGTAGTCCTGTTTAATACACACAAAGTGTACTAGTGTAAACCTATAGTCAAGATAGACTAATACCAGATTACACTACAACCTTTCCAATGGATTGTCCAAGTCCGTCTAGGTTGTGAACTATTTATATATTCCATAGGAAACTATTTAATATGATCTTCTGTGTGTCTCCTCACACCATATTATCAACCTTATAGAATATCAGATACTTGCATTAATATTATAATAAACACAATATGCAAACATATGCCCATATGATTCTCATTCAAAAAAAATAAGGAAATAAAGTTAATACAAAAGTGATGCTTTCAGTATATAACCCTAACAATTGTCGATTCCAGATGTTAGATTTATTTCATGTTGGTTATTTATGCTTAAAATTTCAAGTACTGTTATTTATGTGATTACTTCTTTTATTGCATGTGTGGTTGTATTACTTCATATTATATTGTTGAGTTGAATCAATGACAGCTTATGAATGATGCAAGTCATTTGCTGGCCATGCACGTGCTTGCATTCCGTATTTTTGGGAAGCGGGGCGTGACAAAAATACCCCCCAACGGATCTATACTAGCTAGTTTTAGGGGGGGGGTATTTTGGGAAATTTTAAAAAATTCATAATCTATATATACAACCTCATTTCATTGAATTCTCCACAAATTCACTCAACTCTCTCTGCTATCCCTTAACTCTCTCAACAAATCAACAACAACATTCAACTACTTTCTTGGTTTGATCAACATCAACAACATCCAACAATCAACAACATCAACAACAACACTACAAACTCTCTACTCTCGGTACCTTCATTCTTCAATCTACATTCTACACTAATACGGTATTTTTATATTTGTATAATTTTTAGAATTAGCATAGCTGTTTGTTCTCATTTATTTCTCTTAATTAGATTGAGTTCTGTTGTGCTTCTTCTTCTTCTGTTTACCAAATTTTTTTAAAAAAATTTTGGTAAACATACACTAGTTATTCCAATTGATTGTTGTTGTGTTGTTGATTTTTTTTTTTTTTTTAGATTTTGTTTATTAACATACACCGGTTTATAATAGAATTTTATTTAACTGTATTTGTTTTGTAGAATCATTTTCTATAACATATACTAGTTTTTCTATCTTTACTTGTTTTGTAGAATTAATTTTTAAAACATACACTAGAATTAATTTTTAGAACATACACTAGAAATAATTTTTTTACATTCCAAACATACATACACTAATCTAGATGACATCTAACCGTTCACGCGTTAGACATAGTAGCCAAGAGTCCACTAGTAGATAGTGAAGAAACACTTATGAATTATGATAGTATTCCCGATTTTCATGAAGCACACACAGATCAAGTAGAAATAGAAAACATAGAACCACAACCATCGGAACAAGGCCATTCTCAATCCTGTAAAACAAGAGGGAACACTTCCGAAGTACACAACTATTTTGACTATGTCCCTTCACAAAATGATAAGAGTGTATGACTAAAAATTTGTAAGAACTGTCAAACACCCTCTAAGTTTAAAATAGGATCGGAAACGGGTACACTTCAACGTCACTTAAATAAATGTCAACCAGGAATTTCTAAGAACAATCTCACACAACAAAAAATACACCCTAAAACCGGTCATGTAGATAGTCATAGCTACGATTACGATATTGTTTGTAAGAAAATGACTAAGTTAGTAATTAGAAATGATTTAACTTATTCGTTTGGTGAAAGTAGGAATATGGAGAATTTTGTACAAACTGCATTAAATTCCTATTACAAAAAAATTGCTAGGAATGTAATTAAGGGTGATTGTAAATTAGTTTACAATGAGGCTAAAGATTTTTTAGTAACAACACCAATATCATTAAACAATAGAGTTTCTTTAACATCGGATGGGTGGGTAGGAGTAAACGGCGTACCAATGATGTGTGTAACATGTCATTGGATAGATTCCGATTGGCTACTTCAAAAGAGGATAATTTCATTCGGATTTGTTAGGTACCCACATAAGGGTGAAATAATTGTCACACACATCATGAATGCATGTAATAATTTTGGGATTTTTGATAAAAATTTTGCTATTGGTTTTGATAACGCCTCTAATAATACTAAGACAACACTAGTTTGAAAATTACATTAAATCCTATAGAACTGAAAATTTTTAATGTTAGGTGTGCTTGTCATATTTTTAATCTTTGTATACAAGATGCACTAAAATATGGACACGATAAAATTGAGGCAATGAGAAATTGTGTTTCATTATATTATGTTGAGTGGTCCAATATATCAAGCTTTTCATGATTGGTGTCAACTTAGGAGAATTGTATTTAAATATTTTTCTAAAGATGTTAGACATCGTTGGAATTCTACTTATGATTTATTAGGTGTTGTTCTTCACTATCATTTTAATCTTAGAGAATTTTTATTGTTGCAATGGGTATACAAGATTGTATGTTAGATGATGATTTTTGATTTTTTGCCGATAGTATGTATACATTTTTAGAACCTTTTAATGATGCAACTTTACAATTTTTAAAATATATATACATCTACATCTAGTGGTATTTTACTCGCAATTGTCACTATGATGATAACAATTAAAGATTTGATAAATGACCATTTTATTGGAGAAATGGTTTGTGCCGCTTCTATTAAAATTTTAAAATATTTTCATTCACTTCCTATGTTATATTGTGTTGCTAGTGTAATGAATTCCATGATTAAGTTAGAGGACACAAAAAATTTAATTGAGATTTTTTATACTTATGCTCCACATGATGAAATACAAGATTTTGATCATGTTGTTTTCACTACAAAATTTGAACATGTTTTGACTAGTTTATATGATGGTTATGATAGACTTTATTCATCTAACACTACACCAACACAAAATATTAGTTCTTCGTCTTCTTCTATATTATCAAAAGAAAATAGTCTTGCAACTAGTAATGTTTTAATCTCATAAAATAAAATAAACTAAGAACCAATTCACCAAATGAGTTGAATTGGTATAATGCACAACATCTCATTGATGATGTAGTAGATGTGTTTTAGTTTTGGAAAACCAATGAAAATATTGTTTACTATTATTTCTCGTATGGCTAAAGATTTGCTAACTACACCGGTATCAACCGTTGCATCGGAAAATAATTTTTCTCTTGATGGCAGGATTATGAGCCCGAACAAGAATTGCTTGACATCAAAGAATTTGGAGATGTTAGTATGCGCCAAAGATTAGATGAAAGCAGAAGAGAGGACCCAAGATTTACATGAAACACACAATGACTCAATAAGTAGCGACGAATGAACATCTAGTACAATGAAGTTTGGATAATGTATTGTAAATAATTGAAAATTTTAGGGAGATGAGATTCTATATTTAGGTTAAGTAGAAGTGCACGACAATAGTTCAATGCCTTCTCTTCAATCTAAATAGAGGTCATCTCGATCTCTAAATACAAATGTTCTCCTCATATTGTAATTTGATAAAATTTGTATGAAATGTTACTAATCTATTTGATTATATATTAAACTTTGTAATTCATAAAATAATTTAATTTATAAATATCTCTTTTATCTATATGTTCTTGACAATTCTAAACAATTTCCCTTCTCATTTGTCTTTGTAATAATAAAAAAAAAACTAGTCCGGCACGCACCGACTCGGCTCGGCCCGGCCCGGCCCCCGAGCGAGGGGCTAAGGGCCAGGTCTGAGCTAGCATTCCCTCGCCGTGGCCCGGCCCGCACCTCCTCCCAACCCGGCCCGCTAAACCCGAATGCCACCCCTTTGCGTTGTATATTCAATATTGTTATCACCTTCATTAGTTTACTCAAAAAAGTCATCCCTTTATTAGTAAATATACAATTATTTCGAGAATTACTTGACAACTATAAAATATAAATAAAACAAGTTTGTCCCTATCAATCAACCGCTTTTTGACTAATTTAGATATACAAAAATTAGTACCAGACCCATATTTATTAACATGCAACCCAATTTCTTTTTCTTTTGCATCTACTTAATTAGTTACAAAAATATATGTATTCACTCGTGTTTTATAAATCCATATATTTTTATAATTAAAGTATAATCTCACATACCAAAAGACACATACCCTGCTTGACTATTGTAATTTTTAGCTTAAATCTGTAATAGAAGAGTAGAAAACTACATTAATCTTGAAAAAAAATATGCAAATCATGACAATACCTTAATCATTACTTGCACCTTCTCTAAATTTATACCTAACGGATAATAATGGGTTTTAAATACGTATCATTAAGCTAAACAAATTAAGATAAAGTGGTCTAATTCAACGACTGTGATAGGATTGAAGCATTAGGTTCACCTGCTATCCCACAAGAAAGCAACATAAACAAAGAGCTCATGACTTAACATCACAAGTTAGCATATAATTTAGATGCCTCAGCCATATAACAAGAAATATCTGGTCAGTCAGAGATTTTGTTTTATTTAACGTTAAGAATAAAAGATTTTGAAAAGGGTTAGTTAAGTGACATCTTATATTTTGCAATATAAAATGTTCTAATCAAAACCCAGCTGTACATAACTAAATGACATCTTATATTTAACAGAAAGAAAAATAATTCTATGCACAACACTCATTAAAATCTGCCTATAGGTAGCGGTGTTCATGAGTCAGGTTGGGTAGATTTTTGGGACTAAAGCATAAATAAACAACATTTATACAGAAAAAAGAAGTACTCAATTTCTACCATAAAGGGAAAGGAGTGACTCAGACTTGGAATGTAGTTATGCAAATCTCTCCGTATCTGTCTAGAACTTTAAGGGCGCGTTTGGAAACCCAAAAAACTAGAGAAAGGAATGGAATACTGCGGATGGACCCATCTTATCCTATTTCACAGCCTGTTTGTTTTGAAAAAGAAAATAAAGGAAACAATTAAATATCATTCCCTAGAGAAAGATTTGAGCCGAATTCTATTTCATCTCCACCCCCTCGGAAAGCTGGGTAAAGGAATGGAAACAACTAATTTTTCTTCTCTATCCATCAAGAGCTCAACCCTCTTCTCCAAATTTTGAGAGGGCTCTTCGTCCCCATCACCTCTTGCATTCAAAAGTTCACCTACTTGGACAAACAACCTGAAAACTCAAACAGGCATAAACAAGAACAGAATTTGACAATGAAATTAGCCGAACAAGTAGGCTTCAAAAAACAATTCATTTTCAAAGGCGAACGGTGAGAGTCAATCCAATTTGAGGCCTCCTAAACCATTACCGGGTGACTGCATTACAATAGACAACTTATATTACCAGCTTCAGTATAATTTAAGAACAAATGGACAAGCACAAGACAGTAATCTGGACGAAAATTTGATAGCATAAATATCAAATACGAGGACTTGTTTAGAACAAAGCCAAAACAACATGAAGGATGAAAAAGAAAACATCACAAATACACTAGTGACAAATATAACTGTTTCTCTCTGAATTCAATTCAGGATACATCTAGTCTTTAGAAAGAAAGTGATATTCAAAAGCTTAAAACTTAAGCTCATGGGGTTTCATGCCATCCCTGAGTGTGAATCTGGCACCCAAATAAGACTTCAACTCTGGAACATCTTCAATGGCCTTCAATAGCTGTGAATCCGCAGCCTTCTGGTCATCCTTCTTTTCTTGGGGGATGCCCTTTTTCTCCTATAAAACAAACAGAACGAATTAAGCATGAGTTACTGGAAACAGAAAAACGTATTGGCAAGAGCACTGGCAAGAGCACCGATTAAAATTAAGGACGCAAACCTCTTTCTCGCCTTCAAAAAACTCTCCCTCGGTCTTTTTCTGCTTCCTTTTGCCTTCCTTAGCAAAATACTTGTCATCAAACTTCTTTGTTGATCGGAACGTAGAGTGCTCTAGTTTGAGTTTGGAGGATAATGTCATAATCCATACTTTATGCTGTGGGAGTGTCAGAAGTATGTTTTTTCTCTCCAGGAAAACAGTTTTATTCATTACTCAATCCAAAATGCAAAATGTCAAAAGTATGTCCATGTACAATTGTTATAAAAAGGTTTTTCAAAATGTCATAGTCCATAGTATTCCATTATTTGCCAAACAAGACTAGGGAATGAAAACAAAAAAAAGTCAATTCCATTCCACCAGTTGCCAAACACACAACTTATAAAGTTAATTCATCCCTTTCCCTTTCTTTCCATTCCTCTCCATTCATTTTCATTCCATTCCTTTCCATTCCCCAACTTAAATGTTTCCAAACAGACTATAAAGGGAAAGGAGTGACTGAGACTTGGAACACTATGTAGTTATGCAAATCTCTCCGTCTCTGTCTAGAACTTTTTACCAAACTATCCCCCCTTTTGTAAGTATGTACGAAACTGTCCCTATTTGAAAATTTAATACCAAAAACTCCCTATCGCTAACGGGGTTAACGAGTCTAATAGTTTCCCTAGCGTTAACCCCGTTAGCGTGGGTTAGGGGATTACACTTTTCTCCTAAGCAGGGTGTTTGCGAAAAAATAACCAATTTATAGACACGCAAACTCCGTTAGCGTGCTTATTTAAATCACACGCGCTAACGGGGTTATATAGGTGGACAACAGGGATGTAGGCAAAAGACCCCAAGTTGTGTTGGAAATTTGAGATACTCACACACGTTAACTCAGATAACGTGCCACTTTTTACCAAGGCCATTAACTGAATTAACGACTGTTGAGATATCAAATTTTCCAGAAAGTTGAAACTTTCTGGAAGTTTGAGATACTTACACAGTTAACTCAGTTAACGTGCCTATTTATACTAGGCGCGTTAACCGGGTTAACGCGTGTCGTTTGGGCTTTTATTAATTAAAGCTCGCTATCTCATTCTCATCTCACTTTTCCTATCTCCGATTTTCTAAATCCAGCGATTTTAACCCAAACCCCCAAACCCTAGTCTTTGATTCCGCACTCTAAGCATCCCAATCTCTCAAAATTTTCGGTCGAATCTCTTCTTCACTCCCAAAACACTCATCTGAGTAAACAATTTCCCCCAAAAATCGCCTATTTAACCCATAAAGGGTTTCCCCCAAATTGTCGAAAGGAGAAGCTCGTGGTGCCTGTCGTCGACTTCTTACTTCCACCTTACAATCGTTTGTAAGTCTTCGTTATTTATGATATATAATTTTTGTGATTTTGGATCTAGGGTTTGATTTGCAATGTTGGAAATTAAAAATTAATTGCTGGAAGTTGTACTCTATTCGAAATGGTGTGATTTGCAATTGTGTGATTTTGGGTCTAGGGTTTAATTTGCAATGGTGTGATTTTGGGTCTAGGCTTGTGATATGTTGGGTGTAGAAGTTGTACTCTATTCGAAATTAATTGTTGGAAATTAGACATTTGTACATTTTGAGTAATAATGTATGATATTTCAATGTTGGAAATTAGATATTGTTAAGTTAAATTTTGAGTAATAGGAGTGTAGAAGGAGGGGACTTTGTATTAGTAATTTATAGCGATTTTAAGTTAAATTTGTAAACATATATTATCTAACATATAGAATTCAATATGATATAGGATATGGCACGGACAATGGGTAATCCCGAGAAGGGAATAGTAGTAGATCTCCAACTAGCCGGGAATGTCCACGAACATGTCACGTACAACCTCCCAAAAGAACGCACATTCGTCGACAGAGACAAACCAATGTAAGATGATTTGACATTAATTTCATACGTTTAATTTTAACATCAAAAAAATTATAAATACATATATAGTTTGAATTTCAATTTTTTTTGTATAGGTTGAGGCCGGTACTTCTTCTCCTCCTCCTCCTCCAAATCAACCTGGCCCTTCCTCTCCATCTAGTCAGCCGGGACCATCTTCTTCTTCATATGTTCCTCCGGTGGTTCCCGGTCCGATCGACCCAAAGCTTCTGACTCTACAAAGCCAGCATCGATCAAAAGTCATTTAAGAAGGAAACTCTTCGGAGTGTAATTTTAGGGGGCACGGCACGTTAGAGATGCATCCCCTTATACATGAGATATTACAGCAATGTGGCCTATACGGTATAGGATTGATGAGCTCCATTAAGGCGGACCGACCCTTATTAACAACTCTTCTCGAGAGATGGTGCCCCGAGACGCATAGCTTTCACTTGCCGGTCGGCGAGACGACAGTAACACTACAAGATGTTGCTGTAATAACGGGTTTGCCAATTGATGGAGAGGTCGTAACTGGCACAATGGACTTTGAGCCTGAGTTCATTATCCACGAGTATCTCGGTGTAGAGGTGGATCGATCAGCCCTTGTAGAAAAATCATTGAGGCTGAAATGGTTGAAGGAAAGATTCTCCAGTACGTTGAGTAATGCCTCCACGGAGTTGCAGGTTCAATGTTACTGTCGGGTGTACATAATGACACTGTTCGGTGGTGTAATGTTCCCAAACTCTTCCGGAGATTCCGTTCCGTTAATGTGCCTACCACTAATAGCCGATATGCACAAGCTGCTAGAACATGAGAACATGGTATATGATATAACTGAATTTTTTGACAAATACATGTTTTATTGCCCAAGTTAACGGTGTGCAAGTTGCCACCCTTTTGACTCCCACATACTCTTCGTATACCTGTTTTGACTGCAAAAACTCCAGGTTGATGGCTAAACAATATCACCTCATGCATGTTGGCTCTTTCACGCCGGATATCTCTCAAATCCTGTACTCTTTGTGCAAAAATTTTACTCTTCGTAATTAGCTTGTTGGCTAACTGACGCCGTGTGGCAAAGTACGAATTAGGACGGTAAAAGATCATGTCCACAATAGCAGTTACTGGTAAACTTCGCACGCCTATCAAAACCAAGTTGAAAACTTCTGATAGGTTGGTAGTCATTATCCCATATCGTCGTCCTCCATCTTCAGAAAGTACCCATTTCGCAACTATTTTCTCTTTCAACCAATTTGCCTCTTCCGCATTGACTGTTTCCAATTCCGCGAGTTTGCTTTGAAAGTTTTTTGGTTGGTTTTGACATGTTATAATTTTTGACTTTCGTCCTCATTGGTTTGCTACCAAATTTGGTAAAGAAATTGGTAGTAAAATGTCGCATACAATAACGATGATAAGCATTGAGTTTGTTCCATGCACCATTCTGCGATTCCATGACGGCCAAAATACCTGCGTGCCGATCAGATATAACACATAAACCAAACCGATCATTGACATAGAAAGAGAAGAGAGAGAGACACAAAAAGTATAATGATGTTACCTATCAGCGTGTCTTATTTAAAACTTACCCAAACGACACATGCTAACCCGGTTAGTGCGCTTGGTATAAATAGGCGCGCTAACGGGGATAGCGTTCCTATACTAGGTTATTTTCATTTGTCCCAACTACAAACGTTAATCCCGTTAATGCGAGTGGTTTAAATACTACCGCTAACGGGGTTAACGAGTCTATGTTGGATGAGTTTTCCGGAATATTCTTACTCAAGGGTAAAAGTGTTATCCCCTAACCCACGCTAACGGGGTTAACGCTGGGGAAACTACTAGACTTGTTAACCCCGTTAACGATGGGGAGTTTGTGGTATTAAATTTTTAAACAGGGACAGTTTCGTACATACTTACAAAAAGGGGGATAGTTTAGTAAAAAATTCGTCTGTCTACATGTATGGCATATTTGGACTCACATAATTTCGACTCAAACACGACCTAGTTAAAAAGTCTATCAAGACCTGCACAGCAATGTCAGAGAATTTTTTGCCTCCATTACATAAGGACCTACTAAAAGATCGATGCTTGTTTTTCAAATTGGAGTGAACTAAGTTTTCAGTTTTATTCAGTATCTCGGTGGCTATGGAATCTCACAATGAAATGGCTTTCAGTTTTATTCATTGGCTTTCTGCACATTGAAATGGCAAGCAAATGAAACCACATGTATACAACCAATTTATGCACATGACTCGATCAAAGTAAACCTACACCCAGAAACAACAGAGAAATGGGCTTTATTATTACTTGGACAACAAGATCATTATTCACACAACTCGAATTTATCTCACATTCCCCGAAAGATGACAAATTTTTTTTTTTATCTCAACTTCCATCTCTGAGAAACACTACTGTCATTTGAACCTAATAAAATTTCATACTATTTATTTTTCATAAACCTTTTTTTTTCCGTTAACGGGGAGTATGATTTCCATGACCCAGCCTGTTCAGCTCATGAATTTCATAATCCTTGTTTTTGGTTGTTTATTTTGTTAAATTCTCTTTAATGAAATACGGGGGGTTTTCAACCCACCGTTAACCATAAAAAAAATTTTAAAAAAATTAAAAAAATTCCCCATGATAGGCAAAGCAGCACAAATAACATAAGTTTGAGAAATCAATAGCAGACATTTGGGGGTCAATTAGAGAGAGACACATTAGGTCAGGGAATATAAAAGCTTGGGATATAGCAGTAGCAGCTTCAATGTGGAACCTGTGGCTAGAAAGAAATGATTACATATTTAGAAATATTTCATATACTATCCATAACACCATGCATAAATTTTTTTTGTTGATTCATGATTGGGCAGGATCGAAGGAGGCTGCAAAGAGGAGGAGAATCAATGAAGGTGAATAGCCAACGTGGAGTACATAGGGAGGAGGTTCCTTTCCGAAGGGGAGGGCAGAACGTTCAAGCACACGAGATAGGGTGCTACGGATGTCGTTCTTTTGGTTTTATTTCAAGTCTTTTTTGTTGCTTATCTATGTTGTTGTACTTTTCCTACTATGTTGTTCGATTACGATGGATATTGTACTACTCTGTTTTCTTAATTATCATTAATGAAATGATGACTACGGTCATCTTTTATCTAAAAAAAAAATTTTAAAAAAAAAGTTCGAGAAGCAGCAGAAGCAATATCAAGTCGAGCATTTGTTGCAAGGCATAATAATGGTTTGAAGTTTAGGTGCTTTAACATTCACAGATCGAGTTTCTTGAACTATAAGTTGATACCGAACTCAATCAACCAGGTGGTCAAATGATGGTTGCTTATCGTACTTTCAACAGGTGAAACGATCGTACTTTCCTACAAGATCCACTAGCTGACATAGAAATTCCCCCCACCCAAATTATTTTTTTTTTTGACCTTTAAGGGTGGCCTTGAGGGGCAACTATATAATACGGTTATTTTCATAGGGACTCGAACTTTTCATACCCTTTTGTAAATATCTAATATAAAGTTTTTCTTAGGAACAAGCTAACTGTATGCATCATGATAGAATAATCCTTTCTTGCATAGACCTCAATTTCTTTGTTACCCTCCATCCCTTTTATTTCCCACCACAAAGCAGGAAACTTTTCTTTCAAACTTCATGGTAGTTGCTAACTTTCAATAATCAAGTAGTGAAAGTTAGATCTACTGGTTAAATCTACAAAAAAATGATTGTACAAGAAAGGGTAAGGGAACTTGTCAAGTTTGGATGTTTTGAGGGTACTTTCTATTGTTTCTTGAGATTTATAACATAACATATGACATCTCACCTCTTTGATTGTCGTCAGGTGAAATGGCAGTGGTTGCACTGTAACTTTACTTGCCTTCGAAGCTACAACTCATTAAGGTGGTGCATCTGGTCACTGCAGATGCTTCAGCAACTGGATTAGATTGAACTGAATGAAGTCTGAGATAGCAATGTTATACTGATAATAACCTGGACTAACACAGTTTGAATCATTCCAGGTGCCTTCAAAAACATCAACTTCTAATTGTCTCATTGGGCTGGGCCCATGAGCCTATTAGTAACTTCATTGGTCCTACAGAAGAAATAGTGTCATGAAATTTGAGGAAGAAAGCGAAAAAGGAAAATAATAATAATAATAATGAGTTGGATAGTGAGATTTGAAATTAGATATGTATGTATGCAGAAATGATCAACTATTTGTATTGATATATATTTTTTTTATCGTTAACGGTGGGTCAAAGCCCCCCCCGCTTCATTAAAAAGATTTTAATAAAACATACAACCAGCCAAAAGGGGTATGATGTTCATGGCGGCATACACCATGAGACCCATCCTCCGTCCAAAACAAGCGAGAACCCATCCCATACAAGATTGTTCCCCCCCCCCCCACCCCACCCCAAAAAAAAAAAAAAAAACACAACGCACATACAATAGGTATTGTAACCTAGGACCTCCCAAAAAAAACCTCAGCTCCTGGATGAGGTAACAATTCCTCAGTCTGGCAATTACTCGCCCTCCATTGCACCCTCCCTTTCATCTTTATCTGCCTCTTTAGTTGGGTCGCTCACCTCTTCGTACATCTCCTTGACTTTCTTATTAACCTCTGACCCTGCCAAGCAAGACCAGAATTTGATATTAGCAATAATCTTGAATAATAGTTGACGATGCATGTGCCTGTGTGCAATTCTGAAAATTCTATTATTCCTCCCAAGCCATAACTCCCAACAAATCCCTGCTACTCCAATTCCCCAAATTTCAATAAACTCTTTTCGCACATTGACATTCCTCCACTCCCCCCAAGTATTTGATACCGTTTCAAGCTCGACTCCCGCTATACCTACCCTACGTAACAGATCCCCCCCAGATTGACACCGCATACTAGCATTTAATAAACAAGTGGTCGATAGTCTCGTTTTCCCTATTACACATTACACAAATTCCGGGTCTCTGCCATTTTCGCCTTGCTAAGTTATCCCGTGTGAGGACCGCATTTCTGGTTACCAACCAATTAAATGCCTTAATCTTAAGTGGAACTTTTACCTTCCATATGGGGTCATGAACTCGAATACCCCCATCGTTTAGCCCTTCATAAGTGGACTTAACCGAGAAGACCCTCTGTCTTCCCGCCTTTCACACCATTTTGTCTTGATTTTCCTCTTCAGCTGGCTTCCAGCAATTTAAGAATATAGTTAATTCCCGCTTTTCCCTTCTAGCCACCTTGCTAAGCCTCCCCGACAGTCTCGGTCTCCACGCCTCGTTCCTCCACTGTCTTGCAACCCAATCATTCTTATCTGCAGCAAATTTGTATGCTTTCGGGAATCTTCTTTTTAGATTTACTGGCCCGCACCATCTGTCCTTCCAGAATTGGATAGTCTTCCCGTTACCAATGGCGAATGATACCCCTGCCAGAAAAATATCTTTAGTCCGCGTGACTCCCTGCCAAAATCCCGACATAGACCTAGTATTTTTCTGTTTTTGGTGCACATTACCATTTCTAATATATGCTTCCCTTACCATCCCAGCCCATTTAGCCTTTGGTCTTGTTTTCAAATCCACCACCACTTACACAATAACGCATGGTTCATTTGTCGAAGATTGATCACTCCCAAACCTCCAAATTCTTTTCGCCTACATACTATCCCCTATTTGATAAGGGAATAACCTTTTCCATCCGTCCCCGACCCATGCCACAGAAAGCGCCGTCTAAATCTATTAATTTTCTTGATAGCCCACACCGGTAGCGGTATTTCGTAGAATGATAGAAAGTACAGTGGTATCGAGTTTATAGCCGAGCTAAGCATAATGATTCTTCCACCGAAGGAAAGCATTTTCCCTTTCCATCCGTCCAGCCTCTTGGCAATTTTATTCATAAGCTCATTCCAATTCACTGTTCGCGGTCTCTTGCTACCAATTGTCATGCCCAGGTACTTGATTGGTAACCTTTGAATTGGACAATTCAAGATACCTGCAATGGTGTTCCCAACCTCGCCTGTATCTCCCAATAAAGTAATTGTGCTCTTTTGAAAGTTAACCTTCAGCCCGGACCATTCCTCAAAGAGATACAGTCCACATTTCAACAGTGTAGCTTGTGCAATGTCACACTCTCCGAAGATAAGGGTGTCATCCGCATATTGTACATTAATAACCGCTGATACCCCCTCCTCGCTCCCGGCCCATTAATGAGTCCCCTATCTCTGTAAGATTGTAACATTCTATGTAATCCGTCCGCCACCCGGGTAAAGAGCAGTGGTGATAGGGGATCCCCCTGCCGCAGCCCTCTCCTACATCTGATCTCGTTTCCAGGTATCCCATTGACTAGGACCCTCGCCTTCCTCGTATTAAGCCAGGTTTGAATCCAATCTATTCATCTGTTTCTGAACCCTCGCCTCGAAAGGATCTCCAGTAGGCATCTCCATTCAACCTTATCGTATGCCTTTTCAAAGTCTAACTTAAGCATATACCTCGCCTTCCTACACCTCCTGGTGTCATGTATCACCTCTTGGACAAGTGCCACCCCCTCTAGAATGTCCCTTCCAACAATAAATCATGTTTGGTAATCCTCCACAATATCCCCAATTAAACCTCTCAGTCTATTTGCCAGGACCTTTGTGATTATCTTGACTGAACAATTAATCAGGCTAATGGGTCTGAAATCCCCAATCTGTTTGGCCCCCAATTTTTTTGGAATTAGGCATACATTTGCATAATTCAGCCTACCCAATTTTAGTGTTCCCTCGTAGAACGCTCTGAAGACGTCCATAAGATCTACCTTCAAAATTTCCCAGAACTGCTTATAGAAGAAGATCGGGAACCCATCTGGTCTCCTGCCCCATTCCCCAGATTGCTGCCTTCACCTCTTCCATACTAAATGGGTCATGTAGTGACATTATTCTGTCTCTAGTATCTTCCCCTATCTCCTCCAAGAGGTTCTCAGCAGCCCCACATTGTCCCTCCCTATTCTAGCCGAACAACTTGTACATCTGATAGATGTGTTTTGCAATATGCTGCTTTTCTGAAGCGGTGTCCCCCTCAATCTCCAATGAGTGGATGAAGTTATTTCTACGCCGCATACTTACGATTTTGTGAAAGTACTTGGTAATTGCATCTCCTTCAACTAACCATCACACCCTTGAACGTTGTCTCCACATGATCTCTTCCTTATTGTAGGTATCTAGAATTTCCTGCCTGCATGATGCCAATCTTTGGAATTGGGTGTCGTTTAGGCCATTAATCTCCTCCTTCCTCTCCAACGCCTCAATTTCTTGTAGGATGTCGATATTCCCAAATTTATCATTGTTCCACTTTTTTAGTTTATTTCTCAGTCTTGAGAGCTTCCTGACGAGCCTCCCTACCGGCTCCCCATGTGTGGTTTCCTCATCCCAGCTTGACTTAACCAACTCATGATACTCTTTGTTGGTTAGCCACATCTTTTCAAATCGAAAAATTTTATTTCTCCGCTTCACTTGCTCTCTCGTGCCAATAATGATCAGTACATGGTCGGATGTGTTGCGAATGCATGACCTCGCCATCGCCAAGGGGAATTTCGTCTCTCAATCTATCGACACCAGAATTCAATCTAGTTTTGCAACAACCGGAGTCCACCGGTTAGTAGACCAAGTAAAATTTGGGTCATTAATCGGCATTTCCATCAACCTTAAGCTGGATATGACCTGATTGAATCGGCTTCTGTCGTGCCCGTTTCCCGTCCCGCCTTTTCTTTCATGAGTGTATCTGGTAATGTTGAAGTCTCCCCCTACCACCCATGGCAAGGTCTATTGATATTTGAAAATAGCACCTATGCTACTTCTTTCATTGTTTAAATCTACAGCTGGTCACTGCGGTCAGCAGTTCTGACTTCGGAAATTGGACATTACTTACAATCATTAGAATCAAATGGAATATAATAATAGGAAGATGAAATTTTAATAATTAGGAATTATATTTTCAGAACCAAATGGTCCAGAATATTGAATCACTTCGTGCAAGGCCAACCTCCATTTCTTGTTGTATTCAAATATTGTTGAATTTTTCTGATAACTTCTTTCAGTTTCTTGCTTCCAGCAAGGGAAGGAAGTCTATATAAGAGATACATAATCACTCATCCACTCTCAATTCGTTCCTTGCTGCATCAAAGTTAATTATGAATTTATGATACCATAAACAAGAGAGGGGTTTGGTTGAAGTAGTAGTGGTTGTCATTGTTAATCATACCGACCCCAAAATTTGAGACAAAGACTTATCGCTGTTATTCAGGTTCTAGGTGCAAGTGAGTGGGGGTCTAAGTTAGGTGTTGGTTAACTGGACTAGACACATTTTGCAGCACCTAACTTATGGATCCAAGTTAGCACATTCACTAGACATGCTGGGTAATCGGGGTTGTGTCTTCGCTCAAACACATTTGAATCCGTTTGAGCTCTGAAGATTTCTCATCCACTAGATCTCAAACGTCCTAATGAAGAGGAACCATTTAATCCATCTCCAAAGTTTCTTTCTATCTCAGAAATGTCTTCTCTATCAATGAGTGGACTTATGAAAAGGGACTCAAGGGACTCGAAGAGATTTGGAGAAACATGAGACTTGGGAATGAAAAATGACAATTTTTGTTGTTGAAAATAATCGAAAAATGACAATTGTTTTCCAGTATGCATTAAGGATAATTATAAAATTATACAAGGGTTTTTTCAGCCTGCATAAGGGATACAACATGTGAATAAGATAATTTGTTATGTAAGCCCAACAAAATGCTACGGTGTCATACAACCAAAAGAAGCAGCATGCAAACAGGCGAAAAAGAAAAATAGAAATCAGAAAATTTACTCAATGTTTGATCATTCAAGTCGAACAATCAAAACTTTTTTAAAAAAATTTTTTTTTTTTAACATGGAGAACTTTAAGGAGGAACTCAAAATTAAACCAAATGAACCAAATCTTGCATCCAACTCAAAGAGATAAGTCCACCTAAACTAAATAGAGATAATCTTATTCACTAATGAAATTACAATCTCTCACTTGATCCCCAACAACTGAGAACTCAACTCCGGTGAGTGACAACGCTCATATGACTCTTATGTCACTGGCAAAACAAGGAAGTTTATATTCTTCGATACACGTGTTCCTTTTATCCAGATGCCTCTTCCAATGAAAGGCAACAAACTCATCATCTAAGACATTGTCAAATTTTATCAACATTATGTTGTGAGGAAGGTGTCAACTCAAGTGATTGTTGCATAGCAAGCTTCGAAGTTGCTGCTTTGGGGAGAAGAAAAGATCTCTCTTTAAGAACATTTCCACAAACTACTCCTACAAACAGTAGTCCAAGCTCCCAAAGAGAGGTGCATCACTCTCTTGAGCTCTAATACTCTCGAAATTTAAATTTTAAAATTTTCTTTTTAAGCTCACTAGTCACTTGTGCATAGGAGGTTGTCCACTAGCCAGAAAGCCAGGCCTCTTACCTCACCATCTTTCACCTCAAAATCCCTATGATTCTCAAAATGAGTTCCTCTCACCTTTCATATATCAACTAAAAAAGAGCATTCAATTAGTAATTACAAGAAGATAATTATTTTCAATTTTCATAAGAAGTTTGTGTATGTATAACCATGCTAAGAGTATTTATTTCATATATATATGTATTAGTGTGGAAAGGCGGTTGGACCCAATGATATCCCTATTTAAGTTTGGAAATATTTCGAAGATAGGGGCCTAGAGTGGTTAACTAGGTTTTTCAATAGAATTCAAGAGACAAGAAAGATGTTCAATGAGTGGAGGAAAAGTATATTGTGGTATCTATCTATAGCAAATAAGGAGATATTCAAAGTTGTACTAACTACCATAAAATAAAACTTATGAGTCATACGGTGAACTCTAGGAAAGAGTGATCGAGCAAAGATTAAGAAAAGAAAAACAGTGTCGGAAAAACAATTTGATTTTATGCCGGGAGGGTCAACTATGGAAGCCATATATAAACTACGACGATTGATGGAAAAGTATAGGGAGACGAAGAGAGATCTTTATATAGCTCTTACCGATATGGAGAAGGCTTATGATATAGTTTTTATGGATGTTTCATGGTAGGATCCGAAAAGAAACAAGTGTGTAGCAGTTATATTGATGTCATTAAGGATATGTATGATAGTGCAGTAACTTGGGTGAGAACGTGTGGAGGAGAGACTGAGTCATTCCTTATTACCATATGCTTGCAATAAGGGCTATCCTTAAGTCCACATCTATTTGTTTTAGTTACGGATAAATTAACTAAGCATATCAAAGATAAGATTTCGTGGTACAATTTGTTTGCAGATGATATAGTTCTGATTGATGAGACTCGAGAAGGAATAGACTCTAAATTAGAGAGATGTAGAGAAGCATTAGAATCTAAGGGCTTTAGAATAAGTAGGACTAAAATAGAGTATATATATTGTAATTTTTAAAATTGGGAGAGTTGATGAAGTGTAGTTTGCATTGACGATAATGAATTACCCAGAAGTAACCATTTTCATTAATTAGGACCGATCATTCATGAAGATGGTGAGATCAAGGAAATTGCACATAGAATTAAAGCGTGTTGGTTAAAATGGTGAAATGCATCTGGAATTTTGTGCAATCGGAAAATACAATTGAAATTGAAGGGAAAATAGTTTTGGGTGGTTCAAATGTAAAACATTCAAAAAATGAGTGTGACCGAAATGAGTATGTTAAGGTGGATGAATGGTAGCACATTAAAAGACAAAATAAGATATGAATGTGAACGGAAGAAAGTAAAGGTTGCCCCAATTGAAGTAAATATGTGGGAGAATCGATTGAGGTGGTTTTGGAAACACAGAAAAAATACCTTAGATGCCCAAGTTGGAAAATTTATAGGATTAAAGTTAGGGGAGAAATAATGACTAGAGGTAATAAACCGAAACAAACATGGGCATAAGCTATTAGAAGGGATTTGGAATGTGTTAATTTGACAAGAGAGGTGGCCCATGATAGAGTTGAAGGGCGGAGAAGGATTCATTTAGCAGACCCCAAAATTTAAGAAAAAGACATTGTTGTTGTTGTTGTTGTATTTGAGTTTTAGTGCCTAATCTTTTAAAGAGTTGTCGTATTGCGTGTTTGTATTGTGAACTGTTTGTCCCCTTTATCAGTGTCCATGCTTCACGCGATTTCATATAGCAAACTCACAAGGGCAAAGGTAGAACTAAGTCTAATTCTTCACACAAAGGAATTACAGTCCATTGTACATAATATGGTAACAGTGTGAACAAACAAGTCGAATCTCTAGTGATAGTCGCCATTATCAAGCTTACTAGCGAAGTAGCTATGAATGCAATATCAAAACAGAACCTCATTCTACACAATGTGAGACTAGTTGGGCTAGATCCAACAACACCACAGAAAACAAAGACAATTGGGCCAAGATTTTCGATACATGGAAATCGGAAGCATGTAAATAGAAAATGGTCCTACTTAACTACTACAATCAAGTACATGCATCTTGTTCCAGTCATCCTCGTTACCTAAAAAATATGCGATTCTACAAGAATTCAATTCTCTCATCTCACTCACTACTTGCACCTACCAAACAATACTATCATTAACATATCATAAACAAAAACGCAGCAGGAAGTTCATATGACATAGAATTGCATTAGAGCTTACCATATTCATCTTAGGCATTTTGTCAAACAGCTTCTGTGCAGCATCAAGAAACCATCACGCAACTCCACCTCCTTTCAAGCACGTGCATGATTCGACAATGCGAAACGAATCTCCATCTATGTTAAGATCAATCCAATAATATATTCATCAAAAAATCAACACCCATATGAGTTAAATTCCAAGATGTAGAAAGCCATGAAAGCGCGCTATATTTTTTGACCAAGAATCCAAACCGTTGGAAGAAAACGCTTTGAGAATTGGAGGGCTGGGCTTAAGCAAGTAGCAGAGTAGTTGGGCTAGTCTTCGGCTTTGTTTTGGGCCGTATCTATGTCTCTTTAATAGTCCTTATTTTTGTTTGATTAGCAAAAAAAAATATACTCTAATCTCTGATCTCTAATCTCTAATATTATAATGGTAGAGTTGGGTTATCATTTATAAACCACCTGTAATTTGTAAACATTCATTCAACCATCTAATTTCAACCATTCACTTTTATTAGGAGTTATATTAACCATTCATTTACTCAACTGTTGTAAGTTACCATAATACTCTCAAAGTTTAAATTTATTTACGACATAATTATTTACAAAAATGACACTCATATAAAATAAAAGTTTGTACCACTAGGGCTAATTTGTAAAGAATATCTCTAATATTATAATGGAAGAGTTGGGGTAATGTGATGAGTAAAGGGAGGTCTCAGGTTCGAAGCCAGATTACATCTTATTATTTGCTATATAAAAACAAATTAATTACTAGTCTATACAATATATTATGCTAAACCACTTTTGTCTAGAATTTTTCTCATTTTTTTCTTTTTAAAATAAAAAATGGAGAGCAAATGTAGGAGACAACTCCACACTCTTGTCCCATCCAAATTTTGAATTGGAATCCTATCCCTTAATCAAACTTTAAAAATCGTGCAATACTGTATAAATGCTATTAGATGAATTTTTCAAAAATAGTTTTATTATTTTCTCATTTTTTAAAAGTTATGAGCAATATTGTATAGAGTTATATTATCTATACAATATATTATGCTAAGACCACTTTTGATCCAAAGGTTTTTTTTTCCTCCTTTTTTCTTTTTAATTTTTATTAAAAAATGCAACTGTAGGATGTGACTAGCATTGTCACAAAAATCCAAAATCTGAAACCGACTAGGACATGACATTGGACCAAAATCAGCTAGGTCTATTGTTGGTAGGGTTTGGGTCCGAAAATATGACTCATTCATATTTTCGGATCGGATCTTGGTCCGCTAAAAATGGACCCAACCCGTATCCGGACCCGTACCCCCCCCCCCCCCCCCAACCAACCAAAAAAAAAGACAAGGAGAAGAGAAGAAGCAGTAGGCCCAACCTCCCTCTCTAGCCCCGAGACCACCCGCTCGTTGTTACCTAGACCCGACGGGTAGCATTTTTTTAACAGGGCTTGGACCTAGTTCTCCAGGTCCAATATTTGAACCAGTGGAGAAGCAGGTTTGTGTTCGGTAGTGCAGGACCCGACCTGACCGACTCGATAATAATGCTAGAGGTAAACATTCCACTTGCACTTTGTCCTTACAAATTTTAAACTAGAATCATATCTGTTAATCAAACATAAAAATATTAAAATATTGTATACATGTTATTATATGAATTTTTCAACAAAAAAATATGTTCTCTATCTCGATGACATACCATGATCAGCCTCTTTCTAGCAATGTTGTCTCTACTGTTCAACAGCATGGCTCCTCCCTTACCCTATCAGAGGGTATGCCGTCAAAACCTTTCTTAGTTGGGGTTTCCTCTCTCCCCTCTTCCCAGGCTGCCAAGCTCAAGGGTAAGGCTCTGGTGAAAAAGAACTTCGTTCCCCAAAGGAGGAACTTCGCCACCCCTGCGGGGAACTCTGTTTCCCCGGCGAAGCCGTCGAATCTGGTGTGGATTAACCTCAACATAGCCCCTCAACCCGCCTTCAAACCAAAAACTTCTCGTTCTACAGCTTTAGCTGCTTCGGTTCCCCTTCTTGGGGATTCCCCTGCTGGCAAGGGCCAGGCGGTTGGGTCCACGCATAGTCGTGTTTCTGAGGATGATTCGAAATGGCCGGAGTGGGATATTAATCCGAACTTCGCGTCTGATTGGGATAAGTTCACCTCGTCTGTTCACATAACGCCCAGATCCGAGCCTTGTTCCAGTTTGGTCTTTCTGAAAGCCTCTGTTCTTCAGTCGGATACGGCGTCTGATTGGATGGACAAGGATGACCTCCTAAAGGAGGAGGTTAAGGATCTCGACGATAAGGGATCCCAGCATAAGGTATTGATCCCGTCTTGTTCTGCGGTTTTTAAAGTTTATAATGCGTCTTTTAATTATCTTTATGACCGGTTTGCATTTTGTTATGGTCCTGTAGCGCCTCTCCCTTACTCTATTTTTAGTTCTTATCTATGTGTTAATTTAATTGGGGGGCTAGTTTCAATCGGACACTGTATCGACCGGAAACTAGCTTCTCGGGTTTCTCCTTATTCTATGTTCACATCTGTATCCCCCTCCCGACTTCCTTCTACGCTGCTTGCTCATTCTTTATCATCGAACTATGATTCGGTGTCGATTTCCAACCGGAACCGTGACCTTGTCTCCTCTACTTCTTTTAACCACTCCCTGGTTAATCTTCTAGGGAAGGAGACTCTTCAGAGTGTTTCTATTACTTCGACTGACCTGAGGCAGCACCTCAGCGCTAGAATGCAAAATTCTACCGCTTTTGGGGGTAAATCCCCCCTTTCTATAATTCGTTCTAGCGTCCGTATCAAGGCCAAAAAGGAAGCGCGCCTTTCTGCGGAGCCTATAGCCTCCTTAGCGACTCAAGTTCGCAATTTAGATATTCCCCTGCCGTCCCACCACAAATCCATCCCACCTAGGCTAGGCTTGGTTTATCAAGTTCATTTTGACTCATTGTCCAATTCAGATATGATTCATTTAGCCTCTGTCGTGGGCTTTGTGGTGAACTCGGATCATTTGGTTGATCTTGAAGACATTCGTAATCTGGAAATTTCTAGAGCTTTCGAGTCTAAATGTTTTTATGATTAGTGTCTCTTGGAATATTCGGGGTTTGCATTGCCCTACCAAGCAAAAATCTATTTTCCATCTCATTTCCTCCTCCCACTGCGACTTGATATCGATTCAAGAATCCAAGTTGGATTCGATCCCCTCCGATATACTTCGTTCAATTGGCGGTTCTATCATTCCTAATTGGATCCCTCTTCACGCGATCGGCAGTCATGGTGGGAACTTCTTTGGTTTTAAGGATTCTAGATTCTCGCTTATTTTTGTGCAGCGGCTCACTTTCTGTAACACCCCGCAAAATTGAAAATTACAATTTTGCCCTCGTGTGTTATGCACTTGTATTTTGTAACGTGTTTTCACTACGTATCTTAATTTCTGACTCTTTATGCATTTTCCGTATTGATTTTTATCTTATTTGTGTCAACTCAAATATAATATTTCAATCTCTTATTTTTACGTGCTTTTTACGTGTTTTGATGCACGTGTCGATTATGTATTTCCACCGCTACGTGCATATTTTCTATGTGTTTTAGGCATTCGAATCTATTTTTATAAATGAAAATTCATTTTCTCGCATTTTAATCTAAATACTCTTGTACGTATAATGCACGTGTTTTCTACGTACATAGCAATTACGTCGTAAAATGAATATATTTTTCTTATATTTTATTTTTATTATCTTTAACATTTTTTCATTGATAAAGTCAATTTTTCGTATTTCGGTATTTTACGTGCGGCGAACGTGTTTCGGTGCGCATATTTGAGCGTAATCCGTTTTCAAAATAAAATTTTGAATGTGTGTATTTATTTTATTTGTGTATAATACATTTTTGATTTTAAAGTAAACTATTTTTACTTGTTATATATATATATATATATATATATATATATATATATATATATATATATATATATATATATATATATATATTGACTGGTTGGTATATATGTTGATATAAAAAGTATATAGTTGTATATAGTGACTGGTTGGAAAAAAAAATAATGCATGACTGGTTTGGTAAATATAGGTGGGAAATGTGTATTGTATGGAGGATCCCATGTGGAATGAGAACAAGCAGGGCAACGCTGTTGCTTTGGTTTGATTTCGGTCAAATGGCCAGGTGACGTGGCCAGATGCTATGGGGCCCACCTTGATGGATTTCGGCTATGCTAGTAGAAGGATAAGTTGGGGGTTAAGTTTTGAAGAGGTGGGAGTTAGAGCATCCACAGTCGTTATTCTCATTTGCCAAAATATGGCAGCTACAGTAATAGCATATAGGGAGTATACTACAGTCGTCGTTTCTCAAATTTTTCTCATTTGGCAAAAGACCAAATTACCCCCTGGACTTTTAAATTCGTTCAATAGAGATCGAAGGGCAATTTGGGGAAAAAACCCCAAAAAAGAAAAAAAAAAAAAAAAAAAAAAGGGAAAAACCCCCGGACGGGGTATCTTCTCCCGGACGGGAGAAGACTCCCCGTCTGGGGATTTTTTCCCAAAAAAAAGAATTTTTAAAAGGTAAGGATGGGGTATCATTCCCCGTCCGACCGTTTTTTAAATAAAAAAAAATATTAAAATTCCTCGGACGGTATATGATTCCCCGTCTTCTATATTTGAGAATTCTTACTTTCGTTTCTCAAATTTGAGAAACAGATTTGAGACGAATGGGAAATATGGCATATATAGCAAACGAGTGCAGCGCACCGTTTGCTATAATATGGAAAAATGGGAGAAATAGAAAACGACTGTGGATGCTCTTAGGGAATTAGAGAGGTGGAGTAGTGAAAGATTGGGGGTTTTAAGAGTTAAGAAAATGAAAGGTTGGAGAATTAAAAAAGCAATTTATTAGGTGGGTAATTTTGCATTTTGATCCCTAAACTTGTCCTATAAATAGCACCCTTTCTCTTCTCATTTCACACACCAAAAAGTAAATTAAACAAGAGAAAGAAAAAGAAAGAGAGTAGAGTGTTCTTGCTTGGTTGGAGTTAGGATTGCTTGGTTGGAGCTAGGAGCTAGAATTAACCTCTTCTTCTTTATTTCCATCTTCATAAGAGGTGGGTGTTCTCATGTTTTTTAATTTTAGAACTATGCATACTAGTAATAATAAATAAGTATTATATTTTGGTATGATAAAGTAGAACAATCTATTCTATTGGATATGGTGAGAATAGTAGTGAATCATGTTATGATTAGTAGATTAAATTACAACTTGTTAGTTGATAAATGAGAAAATAAACAATTGATTATTTTGCCATGCACTAGTATACATAAATGAAGAAATAGTTGATTGTATGAACCATTATTGGAAATTCCTCTTTTGATAAGCAAATGAGTTTTGTAAAAGAGAATTTGATAGTATTGAACTCCTTTGATTGTTTATAAAATATATATATGTGTTACATTTGATTAAATTGAAATTCATGTTTATTAGTAAGAAGAACTATCTGAAAGTTAGTTTTGATTTTCTAAAATATGGATCATAAAGCAGTGAGTCACTGTTAGACAGTAAACTCAGTATATGCGAATAAATTACAGTCTAATAAAAGATTAGATAAAATGAAGAATCGAGTTTTATGAAAATAATGAAATGACAGAAAGACTGAACAAAAGATTATTAATGTTTTCGATTGCCAATTAGTTGCAGTGGACATACTGGCTAGTTGGAGCTCTTTAAGAGCATTACTGTAGCGGCGTGGGTAGTCTTGGGTCATGAGTTCGAAACATGAGTTCGAAACACCACAGTCCCATCTTTTTTTTCTGTTTTGATTTTAATTAATCCACGAACCGAATCTTAGTATTTAAGAGTTCGAGTTCTCCTCTGTGACAGTATAGTCACTTGGGTTTATTGGCTAGCGGCTGAGATCTTGGGAGCTGACTGTGTGGTCACGGGTTCGAAACCTAGTGGCCGAAAGTTTATATATATATATATATATATATTGATTTTAATGTTTTAATGAGTTTTAATGTAAATATAAAATTGGGAAAATTCTATTATTCCTATAAAATGAAATAGGATTTATTAAAATTAGTTTCAGAATTTTCCATGTATAATTGAGAATTTTAAAAGGGAAAAATTGAGATAGAAAGTAAGTTTTGATTAGAAGTTTATTATTAAAAAGTATGACACTATTTTTAGAAGAGCAAAATATGTTATGTGAATTCATTTCTCTTGAAGAGATTGTACTTGATTAAGAATTTTTTTGGAGTATATTTCATGAGTTTAAATTGCAAATGAGATTGCAAGTGATAAATTCATGCTTGTGAAAAGAATTATTGTTGTTAATTATGAATGATTTATAGATGAATAAGAGAATCATGTATGATGTTAAATGAGACATTGATTAAAAGTTAGAGATATGAATATAATCTAAGTTTAAGTCATGTTTATTATAAGGGTATGTGTACCCATGATTTCTTGTACATGGAAAAGTTGTGATTTAGAGTTAATGAGACCTCGGGTTCCGGCACTATTGAAAAAAGAGTTGAGATATATTTTGAGATATGGCCATGGAGCTATCTCGTTTTGTTGATAAAGTCCGGTAGGAGGTAAAACTAATTCTAGACTTGGAAATTTACTCATGTCTTGAACTAAATAATTAGGCACATAAGTGAAGATGTAGTGAACCTGGGAAAACGTAAGTGGGTTGCTTCTATATAGTCAGCGGTGGATCTCCGTGGCTATAGACCCAGTTGGTGGACTGGGGTGGCTCCGTGGGAGACGTGCTTTTATTTTTAAATCCGGGACTTTGCGTAGTCAGGCGGATAGTTTGCCGTACTCCAATGTATATACGTATACCGGGGCTAGAGGGGCACTTGCGGGATGATTCACACGATGAGTGATCTATAATAACAGTCGACGGTGGATCTCCGTAGCTGGGATCCATATTCGTGGAATGATCTAAACCTTGTTTTATTACTGGGTAGTTTCATGGCGAGGGATCGAACCCTTAAATGTGGAGTACGTAGGTGCTTGCCCTCGGACCTATTTAGTATGGGATGCATAGAATTCGAACAAGTATGCATTAGTGTCATCCTAGTATAAATGTGTGCATTAGGCATTAAGGCATGGCATACACTTACATGTTTAGCGTAGTCACGATTTAACACTTTATTGTTCATTCAATTTTTTGTGAATTGTTAAAGTAATGAGATCGTTATATGTACAGCATAGAGAGGATAAACGAGTACACCATTTTCGTCAGTTGTAACTGACTGACGTGCCCACAGCTTAATATGCAGGTAATGGACTTTTCCATGAAGAAGTAAAGGTGTTATGATGTAGTTGATGATTTACCTTGTTATAGTTGTACAAGTTGTACTTTGTTTCACTGTTGTATTCTTTCGCTGTGTAAACAAAAATGTAATGAACTCTGATGTATTATTGTAAAGTTTTAATTTCGTTGTAAAATTGTACGAAGTGAAGTAAAGATCCTATGAAATCTCGAATTCGGTCCTATTTGGAATTCGGGGCGTTACACTTTCTTCCTCGTTGTTTCTTTACATTGGATCAATTCAATTGCATTCTCAATGTTGCCTCTGTGTACGACCCCGCCACCGCTAATCGTCGCATCGGTTTTGGAAAGAATTCGATTCTTTTATTAACCTCACCAGTGGCCTCTGGATTTTCTGTGGCGACTTCAATGTCACTAGATTCCACTATGAAAGAATAGGCAATGCCTCCTCTTCATCGGATTCTATCCGTTTTAATGATTGCATCAGGCAGCTTAATCTGGAAGATATTCCGCTTAACGGTAGAGCTTTCACGTGGTCCAACATGAGGCTCTCGCCGTCTTTGGCCAAGCTAGACAGGTTCCTCGTTTCCCAAGATTGGATTGCTCGCTTCCACAATTCCTTTTCCTGCGCTTTGCCGAACCCCTCTTCAGACCACGTTCCTATTGCTCTTCATTCTAACTTCAATTTTTCTAAACTCTTCAAATTTCGATTTGAAAAGTTCTAGCTGCAAGACCAGATTTTCGTTAATATGATTACGGACTGTCTTTCTGCCAGTACTGGATCTCATGGCCTTGGTAGCTTATTGCTCAAACTCCATGCTATTAAAGATGGGACCAAAATGTGGCGTAAAGACCATTTCGCTAATGCGAACGCTCTTAAGACATTTTTTTGTCCTCTATCAAAGCAAATGACAAATTGGAAGAGCTCGGGCCTATATCTTGTTCTCTCCGCTCTAAAAAAGACTCCTGTAAACGTGATTTCGCATCCCTTCTCCATAATGAACACCTGAAATGGGCTCAAAGGGCTAAAATCAGGTGGCTCAAGGAAGGTGATGCCAACACGTCCTTCTTCCATAACTTTGCTTCTCATCGCCAGAGATGTAATCGTATCTCCACCATAGTTGACAATGGCACGAAACTAAATACCAACGAGGAGTTCCATGCCACCTTCCTTAATTTCTTCAAAAATCTTTTGGGTTGTTCTAAACCACGTTCCATCCAACTTGAATGGATTCAGCTTTATGGAAATGATCTCTCGGATCTTTCCTCCTTAGAGGCTCCCTTCTCGATGGAGGAGATTAAAGATGCGGTCTTCTCGTTAAAAAGCGACGCGGCGCTTGGCCCTGACGGATTCCCGTCCTTCTTCTTCCAGAAATTTTGGGATTTCCTTAAAGTTGATATCCTTGAGATGTTTGCTGACCTTCACCAAGGTCTGTTCTTTTTTGATCGTATCAACTACGCTCATATTGTTCTCATCCCTAAAATCCTGGGGGCTAATTCGGTATCTTATTTTCGGCCTATTAGTCTCCTCAACACCTCTTTTAAGATTATCATGAAAGTTCTCGCTACCTGCCTCAGTTTAGTTATCCCCTCCCTCATTGGTCCTTCTCAATCGGGCTTTATTAAGGATTGCTTTATCCTCGACAATGTGGCTAGTGCTCAAGAAGTGATTTCGGAGTGCCACAGAATTAATTCAGATGGCATTATTTTAAAACTTGACTTCCAAAAAGCCTACAATAACGTGAGCTGGGATTTTCTACTCGACATTCTTATTCATCGAGGTTTCGGTCCAAAATGGATTGTGTGGATTAAGTCCAGTCTCTTTGCTGGTACTTCCTCCATTCTGATCAATGGTTCTGAAGGCCACAAATTTAAATGCAAGTGTGGTCTCTGACATGGAGACCCTATCTCTTCGCTCTTATTTACCCATGTTGCCGATGTCTTTAGCAAACTCCTTCGTATTGCTTGGGAAGCTAACGCCATAGAAGGTCTTTGTGGCTCTAATAGTTTCTGGGGTGTCCTTAATTTGTAATACGCAGATGACACCATGATTTTTGCTAAGCCTAACGGTAGCACTCTTCGAAATCTGAAGCTACTTCTCTATATCTTTGAAAAGGCATCGGGTTTACCGATCAATTTTCAAAAATCTTCTGTTCTGTGGCTCGGTGGGTCTGATGACCGCCAGCTCGAGATAGCACTGTTTTTCAACCGTTCAACTGCTACCTTTCCCTTAATATATATGGGCATTCCACTCAGATGGGGAAAGCTCAACAAATCTGACTAGATGCTCATGATTGACAAAGTGGACGCCAGACTCAATAGTTGGTCTGGTAGGCAACTGTCTCGGGGAGGCAAGTTGATCTTGGTTAATTCAGTCCTATCGTCGATTCCTTTATACATGATGTCTTTCTTCTATGTCCCATCCTGGGTGGGTGATCAAGAGGATCGATCAGATCAGAAAGAATTTTTTCTGGTCTGGAACGGACTCCTATAGAGCCGGCACCCACCTTTGTAACTCGAATACTGTTTACTTATCCAAGGCCGCTGGTGGATTGGGGGTGCTTAACTTGAGAAATCAAAACTTAGCCCTTTTGGGCAAATGGCTATGGAAAATGATCAAAGTCGTCGACTCGCCATGGGCCCGTATTATTTCAAAAAAATGTCACTCTCATCACAAGGTGTGGGAGTTTCATCCTATTGTTTCCACTACGGCCTCCCCTTTCTGGAAAGGAGTGTGGAAAGCGGTGGCACCTTTTCAATGTAGCCTTCATCATGTTTGTGCTAACGGATCCAAAACCAAGTTCTGGCTCGATCTCTGGATTGATAACTACAAGATTGCTTATGCTTTTCCTAACCTATTTCAACTTGCGTCCAACCCTAATGCCTTAGAGGTCGAGTACCTCTCAAGTTCCAATGGTACTAGGGTTTGGCATATCACCTTTACCTCGGTTCTCTTTCCTTCCCTTGCTCTTAAGTATGCTCAACTCCTAGACCTCCTAGCCAGTTACGCTTGGCATCCTAAAGAGGACTTTTTGTGGCGATGGTCCTCTTTGGGGTCTTTCTCTGTTAAATCTTTCTACAATTTTCTCAACTTCGGAGGAGTGCATTCGCCTTACGCTAAGTTTGTTTGGAGTGTTTCTGTTCCTCTGAAAGTTAAAATTCTTTCCTGGTTGGCGATCAACAATAAACTTTTAACGGCCGAGAATCTTAACAAAATGAATTTGGCCTTCGGTCAATCTTGCGCTTTGTGCCTTACGGATCATGAGGATGTTAATCACCTTTTTCTTAATTGTGTTGTTATCCGGCTGCTGTGGCAGGTTTGTTTGTTTGCGTGGCTAGTCCCTTCACCCCCTCCTTCTCTCTTGTCCTGCTGGACTAATTGGAGGACGTTTTCTGTTAAAAAAAGGTTTCGTAAATCGTGGGATTTTTCCATTATGATCATGACATGGGTCATCTGGAAAGAGAGTAATAATCGCATATTCAACCACTCTTCTAAATTGATAGACGACCTGATTGACGAATTCCATCATCTTTATAATTTTTGGTCTTCGTCTTTAATGTCAGTTAAACTTGAAGCACTTAACCCTCATCGTATCGATGAGGGAGTTTTGGTGTACCATCTATACAATTTTCTTCCACCATAATTTTTTGTCTTTCTTATCTCTCTTTGTATGCGGTTTTTATTGTTAGCTCTTGTTATTTTCTGTTACTCTCAATTAATGCACTATGTATCTTTTGCTGACTACAGGCTATCTGAGACAGTTTCTTTCTTCCTTTTGTTCTCAGATGGTAAGGAGTCTGCTCTTCTGAGATGGTTGTGCAGTGGTGGGCATTGTTGTTTTGATTGGGGTTGTGCTGTCCTCGACCCTTTTTTGACGCTCGTTGTTCTGGACTTCTTACTGTGGGGTTTTTTTGGGTCCATATGTTTTGAGTGGACATTTTTGATGTGTCTACTGGCTGTATATGGCTCTGTAGTGGTTGCTCTCGTTCTCTGTTCTTTGCTACTTTGCTCATGTAGTTGTTATCTTTGTAGTTGCTCTTTCGATCTTTTAGCGATAATGTTCAGCTTATGTTCTGCTTATGTTCATGTGTTTCATAATTTTCTCTACTGTGAGTGCAGGTTTTATTTGACCCGGGTTGTTGTGTTTGGGCACGGTGTGTCCAGCATTGCCAGACCTGCATTGTTGGGAAGCGCTGCATTGCTTCAGTTAGGTGAGCTCTGGGGGATTATTTCCCTCCTCTCCTTCCTTTTACTTTATTGTTGTTCGGTGCCAGTTTGGGGCACTAGCTTTGTATTAGTTTTCCTTTTCTCTTGTCTGGTAGTATTTGGCCGGCCGATTTTCTAGCGGGGGCTCTGTATCTTTTCCCCAATCCCTTAGGAGCTTTTGTTCTGGTTGATGGTGTGGATGCTTTTCTGAGTTGGTTGCGATGTGTTGTTTACTCTGATCTTTGAATGCGGCTATTGTTCTTTATGCTGCGATTTCATTTTGATTGTGAGTAGCTTTGCCCTGGTCTTTGTGTTTTGGGGCCCTGTGCCTGGTCTTTGGGTTTTGTCACTACAACACAGAAGCTATTCGCCGGCATTTTTTTAGACCTTCACCGGTGGTTTTTTACACCGGTGAAACATTCACCGGCGTTTATAAAAATGCCGGTGCAAATGCCGCCGAATCGAGCGTCGCGGAAAGATAGGCGTATTCACCGGCGTTCCTACTGGACACCGGTATAACTTCAAAATACACCGGCGGCCAGGCAAATGCCGGTATATGGCAATTTTTGGGTGCCGTTCTTTCCCCCAATATACATTCACTGGCGGTCACATACCGCCGGTATATATCTTTTCACCGGCGATTGTACAAACGCCGGTGAATGTGTAATATTTACCGACGTTCATAGAACGCCGGTGTATGCTTGTTTCTGAGCGCCCTTCTTTCCCTACTTACAAGCACCGGCGTGTCGTAAAATGCCGCTATAGAGATATTCACCGGCGTTTTATAAAACGCCAGTGTTTCTTAGGACTGTTGCAACTTACGGGTACACCGGCGTGTGTGGAAATGCCTCTCTAACGAAATTTTCAACTAAACAATTAGATGCACCGGCGTTTTATGAAACGCCGGTGTATGCCCGTTTGTTTTTCCTGATCTAGTTTTCCATTCGATTTCAATTCACAATTTCATACGCCAGTGTATGCCTGTTTGTTTTTCCTGCTTCAGTTTTCCATTCGATTTCAATTCACAATTTCATTTAAAAAAACCAGTAAACTAATTCACAACTGATTCAACCAATTTCAGGCATATTAATGCGCAAATCACAACCAAACAAAAGAATTAAAGATAATAAAGTTTCACACGTGTTATATTATCGTCTAAATCCACCGCAAAATTAACACAGTGTTGTAATTAACAAATACAAATACAGTAACGAACATCCCAAATATCCCAATGAAAACTTAAAACAACAATACAAGACATAACAACAGCAAGGAGGACATAACAATAGCAAGGATAGGCCGACCACAGATTCATACCCCTCGAGTAGCTTCAGTTCTGATCATCAGAATTTCCTTCATCTTGGAAACCGCTCTATGGAAAAAAAAACAATAATTTAGTTCAACAGTAGACCACAATACAGAATATACATATTTTTTAAGCTTGCAAAAAGATCTACCCAATTCATAAATTCTAAGATCAAAGTGCCAATTGCAATTGGAATTGTTAATGATATATAGAGAGGTAAAATAATTATATTGCAGTGCTAAAAAGCTAGTACTTAATTTTGTTTTTGAATATATCTAAAACAGCCAAACAAATAAAAATCAAGTATCTAACTTAAAATCTTTATATTCTGCTCTGATTGGGAATATCCAGTATCTAAAACAGTAAAACAAATAAAAATCCAGTATCTAAGCATGTCTTTCGTGGATTGTTTAGACAATCCATGAAACTGTCATCGTGGAAGGAAATCAAATATAAGAAAAATAAGAAGGGGCTCATATCAAGTGTAGTTTTAAGGAACTGTCATCGTGGAAGGAAACCAAATATAGTAGCCAGAAATGGAAACAGAAAATGGTAGAGAATGAGGATACACCAGGCTAACATAGCGGCATTTTCCTCAAATCTCTCTCATCCCTTCTTTCCCTTCAGCACACGCACACAAAGAGACATCAGCAACAACAGCAAGAGCGACAAGAACAATAATAATAATAAATTATTATAAACGAGATGTCTCTATATGGGTTTCCAGATCTCCACTCGAGCCCTCTCTTTCTAATCACAGCCCAATTAAGAACATAGACGACGACCACTAAATAATCCAATCACAGCCCAATGAAAATTTCCAGTATATAAGCATATATGTTTCTCTATTAATTCTTCATCCCAACTAAATCATGATGTTTGTGGCTACAAAAGAAACCTGCACAAGGTTTGTTCTCACCCAATTCTTGTACAGATTTGGAGGATTTTGGTATACATACAGCATCCGTCCTTAGTTGACAGTTAACCCATTTTGGTAAAAAAATCATGCTAAGATGACAATCAGATGCATGAATTCGTCTTCTTTAACAGTAAAAGAAAATAAAAATTTCCACTATCTACGCATATATGTTTCTCTATTAATTCTTCATCCCAACTAAACCATTGATGTTTGTGGCTACAAAAGAAACTTGCACAAGGTTTGTTCTCACCCAATTCTTGTACAGATTAATTTGGAGGATTTTGGTATACATACAGCATCCTTAGTTGACAGTTAACCCATTTTGGTAAAAAAATCATGCTAAGATGACAATCAGATGCATGAATTCAGCATCTTTGATAGTGAAAGAAAATGAAAATTTCCAGTATATAAGCATATATGTTTCTCTATTAATTCTTCATCCCAACTAAATCATGATGTTTGTGGCTACAAAAGAAGCCTGAAAAAGGTTTGTTCTCACCCAATTCTTGTACAGATTTGGAGGATTTTGGTATACATACAACATCCTTAGTTGACAGTTAACCCATTTTGGTAAAAAAATCATGCTAAGATGACAATCAGATGCATGAATTCAGCTTCTTTAACAGTGAAAGAAAATGAAAATTTCCAGTATATAAGCATATATGTTTCTCTTTAAGAGCGAGCTATTCGAAGCGGAATCGAGCCAAGTTTTGGACTCCGAACTCGTTGTTTTAGAATAGTTCAATGGTTGTGGGACCAGTTCTGAATGGCGAACCACTTCTAACTCGTTTAAGAGCGAGCTATTCGAAGCGGAATCGAGCCAAGTTTTGTACTCCGAACTCGTCATTTTAGAAGAGTTCAACGGTTGTGGGAGTAGTTCCGAATGGCGGACCACTTATAACTCGCTTAAGATCGAGCTATTTGAAGTGGAATCGAGCCAAGTTTTGGACTCCGAACTCGCTGTTTTAGAAAACACAATTGGGGTATTAAACAGAGAGATAAAACGATCACAAGAGAATTATTATGCAAAAGAAGTTCTTTATTAATTATTGCTAATCGGCCACTTCTAAGTTGCGGGCCGTTATTACAATGGAAGAATTAAAAAAATGATGGTACTTGGAGAGGTGTTCAAACACTCCCTTGGTACTTCAGTAAATGGTTGGCGTTCCATGTTCTTGGTATCTCCCTGCCTTCGAGGTCTTCAAGACGATATACTCCTGGCCGAACTACCTTGGAGACCTTGTATGGTCCTTCCTAATTTGGGGCTAGCTTGCTCTTTTGGCTGGGGAACGAGATGACTAGCTTCCTGAGGACTAAGTCCCCCTCGTTGAGATCTGTGGGACGGACCTTTCTGTTGTAGGACTGCTCGATTCTTCTTCGATAATTCTCCTGGCGAATCAAAGCTCTTTCGCGAAGCTCATCGATAAGGTCCAGATTGGCTTGGAGCTTTCTGGCGTTCTGCTCTTCATTATATGCAACTAGGCGAGAGGATGGCAAACCAACTTCTAAGGGGATTACGGCCTCGAAACCGTAGGTGAGGTTGAAGGGCGACTCTCCTGTGTGGGTCCTTTTTGTAGTGCGGTAGTTCCACAATACGGTAGGAAGTTGTTCTGCCCACAATCCTTTAGCCGACTTGTTTAGTCTCTTCTTAATGCCCGAGAGGATTTGCCTGTTGGCATTTTCTACTTGGCCATTGGATTGAAGGTGGGAGACGGAGGAGAACTGCTGCTGAATGCTGAGGTCTTCATAAAAGGTGCAGAATGTTGCCCCCGCAAATTGTGTCCCGTTATCTGTCACCAAGACTCGAGGTATGCCGAACCTGCAGATCACATTCTTCCAGAAGAATTGTTGCACTCTGTTTTCAGTAATAGTTGCTAGCAGTTCGGTTTCGATCCACTTGGAGAAATAGTCGATCGCCACGACTAGGAACTTGAGATGGCCTGGAGCTGGTGGGAACGGACCTAGCAGGTCCATTCCCTACGTTGCGAAGGGAATTGGACTTGAGAGATATGTGAGTTGGGCTTGCGGTAGGTGATGGATAGTAGAGAATTGCTAACAGGGGCTGCATTGCCGGACATGTTGCTCGACATCCCGAAGTAGGGTAGGCCAGATGTACCCGTAGTTCAAGACTATTCTGGCGAGGGACCTTGATCCCGAATGGGCTCCGCCTATCCCTTCGTGGAGTTCTTTCAATGCATACAAGACTTCTTCTGGAGAGAGACATCTCAAGTAGGGTCAGCCATCTACTTGGGTGTAGGAGCATTTGTACAAGACTCCCTCAACGAGGCTGTACTGTAGAACCCCGTATTTTCAAATATCATATTTGAAAATAAATTAAAATGATTTTCTGGAGATTTAATAAATATTTTCTATAAAAAAATTATCTTTTACACGTGTGAAATACGTGCAACTACTTTCTTGAGAAGTTCAAAAGTCAAATTTTCTTCCTGATAAATCATTATTTAATATTTTGTATTTATTTACTATTTTTCCAGATTTTTTGGAAATTAATTGGATCTGTTTGCAAATTTTGAGAAAAGAATGACCTTTTTGCAAATTTGTCGTTTTTAGGGGTTAAAATGCAAAATGTATTTTCTGGACATTTTGAACAGTACCGGTTGAGATTAATGAGTATATTTTACTATTTAAGTCCTAATTTAAATGATTTTTATTGAGGTTTCAAGAATAGAACTATATATGTAAAGTTATATTTTGGAAGGACTATTTTGCAAATGCGTTTCTAAAACCCTAAATCATTATTTCCGGCCTATATAAGTGGGTGTGCAGCCGTCATTCGCTGCACAACATTATATTTTGTGATTTTGGGAGGATCAAGAGGAGGATTTTGGATCTAGCAAAAAGGAGAGGCTTTCTTGTTGGATCTTTTCATTCCTAAGGTGAGTGATATGAACTTTGTTTTGTGGTTTGGTTTATGTGAACGATTGTTTTGTTGTTTGTTTGACATGTTTGTTTATTTAGTGTATTTTGTATGAAAACGATGCAATGGTTGTTGTTGTATTACGTATGTGAAATCTATGAACGTTTAGTAGATCTTGGTTGATAAATTTCTTATTGCTTGAAAACATGTTAAGATTTGAGTATGATTATGACAATAAGGGATTGGATGGATGAACATCTGGATCTTGTGATTACAATCAGATTTTTGGTTATGAGTTGTGGAAGAAATTCAGTATTGAGAAATCCTAATGGAAGAGTTAGAAATTAAGAACATGAGAATTAAGTTTTGAGATATTGGTTGATTTGAGAAAATGTATCCATAAAGAGGATTATTTGAGATTGTCGTTTTCATCTGAATACAAATTATTTTAGTAAACAATGATTGCTTTTGGAAAACCCTAATTTTGATTATCATGTATAACCAAAACTATGCAGTCTGTAGGCCGACAGTCGACTGGCAGACCCTTCAGTCGACTGATACGACCCGACTGCTGTGTCTTTAGTTTCTTGAAAATTCGTTCTGGATAGTCGACTTAGACCCTTATTCAGACGACTGGTATACTTAAAATTTATTTTTGCAAAGTTATTGTAAATTCTTTTCTGGATAGTCGACCTATGACAATTTGACTCAACTTATAACGGGTAAGTCGACCTATGACCTTTTAAGTCGACTTATGATACTTAACTTATTTTCTTAAAATCATGGAATCTTCCCTTCTGGACAGTCAACTTACTTCCGTATTAGTCGACTGGTACTGATGTATTCTTATATCTATGAATGTTCTTTCAAGTTATTGATCTTTGGGGTCGGGTATATTCTGCGGTGTTGAGAGTCATTGATCTCCGAGGTTGGGTATACTCTGCGGTGTTGAGAATCACTGAGAGTGATTGATAACCGGGTATCCGATCTGCGGTGTTGAGAGTGACTGATAACTGGGTATCCGATCTGTGGTATTGAGAGTGATTGATAGTCGGGTATATTCTGCGGTGTTGAGAGTCATTAATCTCCGGGGTTAGGTATACTCTGTGGTGTTGAGAATCACTGAGAGTGATTGATAACCGGGTATCCGATCTGCGGTGTTGAGAGTGACTGATAGCCGGGTATCCGATCTGCAGTGTTGAATATTTTGATCTATAACTACTTGTACCTTTTCTTCTATTGAACTTATGTTTTCAAGATGTTAAGTTGAGAATTTATGATGGAAGTTTGGTTTAGACATTTGAGTTTGAGTCTCTAGAGGGTGTGTGTGACCCTAGTATACCGGCGGTCGAGTTAATTAAGTTTGGGCCTGTCGAGGCATTTCAGTTGTTCAGTTGTTGAGTTAAGTCCGGTAGGGTACACCAACTCTAGGAAACTCGTTGAGTAATTAACAAACCCTAATGATAAGGACATGCACTAGTGGTGATATGATCAACGAGAACATGGGTTATGGACCTCGGTATGTTCCGCGGTGTTGAGAGTCATTGATCTCCGGGGTTGGGTATATTCTGCGGTATTGAGAGCCACTGATAGTGATTGATAGCCGGGTATCCGATCTGCGGTGTTGAGATTGATTGATCTCTGGGAGCGAGGTGACGCACATGTGGTAGTTTACCTTTATCTCGTAGTAGTCATCGGGTTAGGATTAGTTGCATAGCGGGGATTGAACCCTATTATGTGGAGACGTTAAGGGCTTGCACCGGACCTATGTAGAATGGGATGCATAGACTCCGACAAGTACGCATTAGAGAGTCAGCATATAGAAATTGTATTTTCTTGACTTGGTTTTATGCATGTGTTTTTCCTGTTTTCTGCTTCTACCACTTAGTTAAGCTACACTTGATGTTTTCATGTTTTCCAGACATTTCTTACTTCACAATACATGTTTAGTGTATGTTATTCTCGTTCAGTACATGTTGTTTAAGAATCCATGCTTAATGTTTATTTATGTTGTTTGTTGTTTTATGTCACTCACATCATTTATGGCTGATCCCTTTAGTTTTGGGGGTTAAGGATCATCTCTAGCCTCAGGTGTTACAGGTTGTTGCTTAGAGTTTGGAGGCTGGGATGCTTGAGATAGTTTTGAGATAATTGAGCTTTTGTGTAAAACTTTGTAAAAAGAAGTGTTGTAAAAAGAAAGTTGTAATTCAAGGTGTTTTTGTATTTCCGCTGTGTTTGTAAAGATTGATATAATAAAAGTTTGGAAATAAAATTATTTGTGTTTTTGGGCTATGTGTATTATTACACTGAAGTTGATGCTGGAATTGTGCCACGTATTTTCTAAGATATCATATTAGAAATTCGGGGCGCTACATGTACCGCTCTGCTCTTGTTCGGATTTGGCGAGCTTCTTTAGGATCTCGGGGAAGGCTTCCGTCTCTGAGGAACTCAATCAAAAGCCTTATCCAGTTATCCTCGAGTTGGACAGGTAGCGACTCCATTGAGTCGGAGGCTTCTTTTTCGATGCTGGGCTTTAGTAGAACTTCGATCAGGACGGTCTGCTCGAGGCCTTGGAGAGAGGAGGAGGCTAGTTTTGAGAGGGCATCTTCTTGGGCATTCTCCTCTCTAGGGATCCGCTGGAGTTGTGCTTCTTCGAACGAAGCCATGAGACTTTTGACCTTGGCTAGGTACTTGACCATTCGGTCGTCTCGTGCCTCGTATTCTCCTAAGACCTGATTCACCACGAGCTGAGAGTCACTGAATATTCGGACACGTTGGGCTCCTGCCTTGCAAGCCATGCCCAGGCCTGCTATTAGGGCTTCGTACTCAACTTCGTTGTTGGAAGCCCTGAAATTGATGCAGAGGGAGTATTGGAGGGCCTGCCAGAATAACTATGGCTCCACTCCCTTCAGCGCAAGAAGACCCATCTACATACACCGTCCAGATGGGTGGCCCATTTGCCGCTTGACTGACTTCCGAGATCGTGCTTTCCACTATAAACTCGGCTAGGGCTTGAGCCTTGATAGCAGTTCGAGGCTGATAAGATATGTCGTGTTGACTTAGCTTGATTGACCACTTCATTAGACGTCCGGAGGTCTCGGGCTTATACAGGACCTGCTTGAGCGACTGGTCGGTAAGGATGACCACCGAATGGGATTGGAAATAGGGACGAAGCCTCCTGGCTGCCATAACCAAGGTGTAGGCCATCTTTCCAATCGGAGCTCGGCATCTCTAAGGACCTTGCTCACATAGTAGATAGGCTTCTGTGCCTTGTCTTCTTCCCTCACTAGGACAGCACTGAGGGTTTGTTCGGAGGTAGTGAGGTAGAGGTAGAGAGTTTCCTCGGGAGTAGGCTTGCTGAAGAGTGGGGGGTTGACCACTCAGCCATACAAAATGATTTGATGAGTGGTTGGGAGAGGCCCTTAGGTTCTCACCCCAGGGTTGGTTCTCACCCGAACCGACCCCCCCCCCCCCCCCTCTCTCTCTCTCTCTCTCTCTCTCTCTCTCTCTCTCTCTCTCTCTCTCTCTATATATATATATATATATATATATATATATTATTAATAAAAATCGTGGTTTATTCTCAATTTTTTTAATGAAGCATAAGAAAATAACAATACACACCGTCACCGCTAAGTGTATTGTTATTTTCTTATGCTTCATTAAAAGAATTGAGAATAGACCACGATTGTTATTAATTATCTATATATATATATTCTCTTCCATTGTGCACTAGGCTGCCATGTGCACTTGGCCTTCCCGTCTTTGTATTGACGATTCGAACCGATCACATTGATCTACACATCTAAATTAGTCTATATATATATATATATATTCCATTGTGCAATAGGCTATCGTGTGCACTTGACCTTCCCGTCTTTGTATTGACAATCCGAACTGTTCACATTGATCTACACATCTAAATTAGTTTAAATATATAAAATCAAATCATTTAAAATTCATTTGCCCATCCATCATGTGACTATAAAAAATAACGATTTTCAGCCATACAATTTTGTAACACTTCAATGAATGGGCAAATGAATTTCAAATGAGTTGATTTTACATATTTAGACTAATTTAGATGTATAGGTCAATGTGAACGGTTTTGATCGTCAATACGAAGGTGGGAAGGCCGAGTGCACACGGCGGCCTAGTACACAACAGAAGGGGACTATACATAGACACATTAAGCAAATGTTGCCAAGTACATGAAAATTAAGCTGAATACTGGTATTTACTAAAACGGTATCAGGTATACAGAGTAATGGAATTCTTGCCTGTGGCGATATAGCCAGTTTTCATGGCAAATTTCATATACCTGGCTCTGCCCGTGGATGCAATGGTTGTCTATACTCTATAGCATGCAACTTGTAATGCATAAAATCATACATATTATGATTACAATCCACTGTCATAAACTGGAGGATTTAGCTGAATTTCTATTTTCTAACACTATTCATAAAGCTCATCACTCTCTTCTCTGTGTTCTTACATTTTCATGATAAACAACCCCACAAAAACAAGAAAAGAAAAGAGAAAACAAAGAAAGAAAGAAAAAGAGAAAAAAAAGGGAAAAAGTGAGGAGCCCTCCTGTCAACAACAAAGAGAAGCCCACAAGGAAGGAATTTTGGGCCCATGGGTGTTTAATCCAAGGGAAAGAATGCACTTTAGAGTTTAGACTGGACGAAACTGTTTGCCTTAAACTAACTAGTAATTTTCTCGTTCATCGAACGTTTTGATAAAGAGTTGAAATTGAACGTGTGATACACGTAAGTTGATAATAATCAACACGTGCGATGAATGCTTTAAATTTAAAAAGTTGGAGTTGAACGGGCGGTACACACAATTTTTAAAAGATTTTGAAGAAAAAACCTTGAATTGTACGTGTTGTGCACATATTATGAAATATATTTGGAGTTGCACGTGCAATGTATGTGTTTGCTTTGTGACAATTTTTTTAAAAAATTGTTTGTTTGGTGAAGAAAAATCTTGATTTACACACACCATCACAGATTAATAAATAGAGTTAGAGTTTTATGTATTATACGTGTTTGGTGACAAATTGACAAAGTTATAAACTCAAAAGGACAAATTCACAAACTCGTAGATATCTTAAATTAATGAAGAGAATCTTTCAAAGCCAACATAGTTTATCTTTTGTTGACAAAATTCTTTCCAAAAAAAAAGTTTATCTTTTAATTAAAGCCAATATTTGATTAACTTATTTGAGTGAGGTGTTGATTATAAGTAATGCAATTTGCAAGCCTGAGCTCAGCAGAATCATTGATTCCAATAATCAGCAATACAGGAATCTCCAAATTGCCCTGTTATTATAGTGAACTGTTAATTAAGTGCCAACTTTTACTTTAATTATTTTTCAGTTGAAATTAGTACCTGGGTTTCACACAGTTTTTAAAGAAAATGATATTCGTTAATGGCGGGTTGAAGGCTTCCCGCGTTCCATTAAAAATAAATTTAACAAAATATACCGCCAAAAAGAAGAATTATGAAGTTCATAAAACCCAACAGGTTGAGTCATGGAACACATACCGCTCAACCAACAAACAAATATTACAACAAAATCTAATCATACTTGTCGACCGGCCTCACCAAAACAAGATTATCGTGTCAACCCAATTTGACCTGAATAGGTCAACATTGAACTCATTCTCTCATCCCCGCTTGTACATCGTTTGTCATCACCGTCACTCGCAACCACAACCGCCGTCGCCCCTAGCGATAACACAAACACCAACTTCAAACTCCTTAACACGAGAGACACCGCATGCATCCACCAATCTGACATGAACATGTCTAAATTGAGGCATTGTTCTCATCCCCTAACTTGACCACTGTTGCTGTCACCGCCACCCCACAACGAGAGTTGTCGTTGCCCCCGACGATACCACAAATGCCAACTCCAAGCCTATAGTACGTGAGAAACCACGGGCATCACTCCAATATTACCTGAATAAGTCGATATTTAGCCATTCTCTCAATACCTAACTTGTCCATCGCCTACTGTTACCTACAATTGCAACTTACCGTCGCACCAACGGTAACATGACCGCCACCACCAAGCTCACTGGTACGAAAGAAACCCTAGGCACCCACCAAATTAAACCTGAATAGGTCGAACTGCAACTCTTTCTCTCATCACCAAGCTTGTCTATCACCTTCTGTCACCTCCAACATCCACTGCAACGGCCGTCGCCCCCAATGGTAACACAAACGCTGCGTCCAAGCCCACTGACACGAGAGAAACCCCAGACACTTAATCAATTTGACATGAATAAGTCAAAATTGAGCACAAACTTTGAACTTGCTTCACCACCGTTGTCCAACAACAAATATGATTAGTTTGCTTGATTATTGAAAGTTGGTTGTCATCTGGATATTATGAAAGATATTGGTGGGAGAAGAGAGCAGGAAGAAGTCCCCCCCCCCCCCCCCCCAGTCGGAACCTAGTTGGAGGGAGGAGGTGATAGGAGGGGGAGGGAGGAGGGAGGAGGGAAAAAGGGTTCGGGTAGGAAGGGGAGGGAGGAGGGGGAACGGATGGGGAGGAAGGGAGGAGGAGGTGGTGGTGGTTCGGTCGGGGAGGGAGAAGAAGGAGGAAGGGGGAAGGAGGTGGGAAGGATTCAGACGGGTAGGGAGTGGGAATTAGAGGGTGGAAGGAAGGGGTACGGATGGGGACGGAGGAGGAGTGGGATCGGACGGGAAGGAGGGAGGGGAATTTTTTGCCGTCATAGGCCACTTTTTGAAAATATTTGCGTTTAAGGGCCAGTTGCCCAACTATTAGCGTTTTTGGGCTAGTATGTGCCACGTCAGCAGCAGCCGCTATTTCCAATAGCGGGCTCTCTATTTTTAAGGTCGCTCATGGGAATAGCGGTCTATATTTTAATTTTTTTTGAATTTTTTGTTTGTTGTTGCTATTCTCACTAGCGACCTTAGTATATATGAGGTCGCTAATGGGATTAGCGAACTCAAATGAATGTATTGAGACACTTAGCGATTTCTAGAGAACTTTTGCTCTCTTGGGAAATTTTTTTTTTTAAAACTGAGGTCACTAATCCCATTAGCGACCACAGTTTTAAATTTTGTAAATACTAAGGTTGCTATTCCCAATAGCGACCACAGTTTTAATTTTTTTTTCAAAGAGAACAAAAACTCTCTAGAAATCACTAAGTGTCTCAATACATTTATTTGAGGTCGCTAATCCTATTAGCGACCTCATATATACTAAGGTCGCTAGTGAGAATAGCATCAGCAAACAAAAAATTCAAAACAAATTTGAACATAGGCCGCTATTCCCATTAGCGACCTCGAAAATGAAGAGCCCGATACTGGGGAAAAGCGGCCGCTACTGACGTGACACATACTAGCTCAAAAACGCTAATAGTTGGGCAACTGGCCCTTAAATGCAAATATTTTGAAAAAATGGCCTATGACGGCAAAAAACTCGAGGGAGGGAGGGACGGAGGAGAGAGAGAAAGTAGATTTGGGAGGGAGAAAGCTTCTGGTTTTTTCTTTTTTCTCAGTCATTAACATTCCTTAAAGAAAATGATATTTAAAGTTACAAATAAGAAGTTTTACCTGTGAACTTATTTTGTTCGAGTAATTTGTGTCAAACTTGGACACCCTATTTTATTAAAAAGAAAAAAAACACCTTTTAACTCTTGAGTGTTGGACAAAGTTTAGTCCTACCACAACAGAAATAAGGCACAATTCTCTTATACTGTTATACACCAATATCTACCTTGTTGGTTCTCCACTTCTCCTTGCTCATCCATCTGTAGCTCTCTTCTTCGCCCTTGCAAAATCATATTTCATGTTCGATTTATTTGCTAGAAAATAAAATTTTCATCGATATGTATTTTTTTATAAAATTGTTGCAGCTACCATTGTCATCTTCTTAATTAACACCAACCATCTTTGTCTTCACCACTGTTGCTTCTTCCACCATCACTATGACATCACTGACCACCATCACTACAGCTATGACAGATAGACCAACATTTAATGCATATTTGTATTATCATCAGCTCAGTTCTTATTAGTTTTCTTGCATTCTACTAATCTTATCATCACTAAGAGCATCCACAATGGTGTTTCTCATTTGCTATAATCTGGCATCTACAGTAATAGCAAATAGAGAGGAATGCTGCAGTGATCATTTGCTATATTTTTCTCATTTGCACGAGAGACGGGATATCATATCCCGTCTCTTTTTTTTTATTTTAAAAAAAGCGTGAGACGATATATGATGTACCGTTTGTTAATTTTTTTTTTATAATTAAATGAGAGACGGGGTATCATTTCCCGTCTCTTTATTTAAAAAAAAAAAAAAAAAAATTAATTGGGAAAAGACAAACGGGATAACATATCCCGTTTGACAGCATGGACCACTTGGGCCCAATATTACCCATTTGACCCATTTTGACCCAATATTACCCATTTTGACCCATAAGCATCACACATTAGCATTAGACTTGAAGGGTATATTAGTAAACTTAACTTATCCAGGAAAAAAGAAAAAAAAAAAAAAATTAAAATCCTCTCAAACGGTACATGATATCCCGTTTGAGACAAATGTCCCGTTTGAGGAGGATTTTCTTTAAAAAAAAAAAATTGAAATAAAGGTGACAGACGGGATAACATTTACCGTTTGAGCACACCGTGTAATAAAAAATAATAAAAATTGTCAGACGGTATATGATATACCGTCTGTTCAGATAAAAAAATAATAAAATTTCTCAGACGGGGAATCATTCCCCGTCCTCTATAATATGAGAATTCTCATATCGTTTCTCAAATATGAGAAACAGATTAGCTTCGTTTGCTAAAAAATGGACATATGAGAAACCATTGCAGCGGTTTTTTTCTCAAAAAATGGCAAAATGAGAATTTTAGAAAACCATTGTGGATGCTCTAAGGAATAGTTGTTGGTTTATTGCAGGTGAGTTCGAAGTAATATACGACAACAAATATTAATGAGGATGTGGATTACCAAATCAAACAAACCCCAACGGCTCACAGAATTAGAATCTAAGTTGTCCATTTAGGTTAAAGGACTTAAGGTACCCTAAGAATCCAAAGCCTTGTCATGCTTACACCAAAAGATAGTTTTGGGACCATCTGTGGTTGTCGTTCTGTACTGAATACTCAAATTAATTCCTTGCAATTGCTTGCAATCTTCATTTTCAATTTTTTCCGTGTTTTTTTATTATCAGAGATGTTCTCATGCTCCTGAAAATTATCTGAAATTTTGAATTCTTTTGCTGAGAAATCGAAATTTGTAAATGTAAACTAAACCAAGTTGAAATATTATGTATTTGGTTGTAAATGTATGATAGTAATTTAATCTTATCTCAAACAATATCTTAATCTCATAAATTCACTGCTTTCAGGTTGTCGTTCTGTACCAAATACTCCAGTTTAATACCTTGTTTGCAATTGCTTTCAATCTTCATTTCCAATTTTTTTTCTAGTTTTCTTTTTTTCCTTTTTTTTTTTTTTTTTTGATAAAAGATGACCCGCGTCATCGCTTCATTAATGATAAATAATAAAACAAAGTAGTACCAAAATACATCCAAAAGTGGAACCACAAAGCTCCCAATATCATCCACCTACACATCTGGAGATACGAATCACAAAATAAACAGTCTATTATATTCATGACATAAAAATCAGAAAAGGAAGGTGATCGCCTCTAAGCCTCCCTGCTCATCTTCAGCTTCTTCTTTGCACCGGCATATCCTACTCAATCATGGATGAGAAGAAAAATTTTATGCATTGAAATTGAGAATGAACATAAGTGATTGCGAAAGCATAAGTCGTTCCGATCTAGCCATAGGTTCTAAACTGTTGCTGCTACCGCTATATCCCAAACTGGTCTATTCTCTATCCTAATTATGTTATCCCTCAATCTACCCCACACGTCTGTAGACGCATTAGGACGCTCGGCACATCCAAACCCATACAAATAACTTCCCAAGTGTTTCTCGCCTTATGACACGTGAAAAAGATGTGTGTGACATCTTCGTCCGCCTCTAAACAATACTCGCACCTGATATCTATAAGCATATTTCTTTTCCTTAGATCGACTTTGGATAGAATAGCGTCATTGAACATCAACTAGCAAAACACTTTCACTTTTAGTGGAGCTTTGGTTCCCCAGATTATGTTTTGTTCTTTGCTTCTAATACCACCATCATTGAGTCATCTGTACATTGACGACACCGAAAATTGTTTAGACACGTCGATATTCCAGCATCTTTCATCTGCCACAATGCTGATATGTCCTCCTTATGCTTGAACGAACCTATTTAGTTCTTCGAACTGACGGGTGCTCTCAGGTGACTGACGAGCTGATACAGTCAACCTTAGTTTCCTGTTTCTCCAAAATTCGCCACAAGTGAGTCCTTGTCTTCTGTTAATGCCGCTGCCAGCGAAAAGAGGTTGTTGAAGGACTTGTTCTCGCACCACTTGTCTTTCCAAAATCTAGTATTCTTCCCATTTCCTATAGAGCACGTAGTATTTTTGTGAAAATTTCCCCTTGGTTAGCCACTCCTCTCCACAGAGGCGATACCTTCCTACGCGTGCTTCTTCCTCCAAAACGATATTTCTTCCTTCTTCGAAACAGGTTGAAAGAATGGCACCACCACCCTTTGTGCCGATTATTGATCTTCCACCACCACTTGCTGAGGAGAGCTCTGTTCATGTCATGGAGATTAAGAATTCCCAGCCTGCCGAATTCTCTTTTCTTACACACTTTGCCCCATTTTACCAGGTGGAACCCTCTGTTACCTTCATCTGTTCCCTTCCACAAGAATCGTCTTTTAAGCTTGTCTATCTTGTTGATAACCCACTTTGGAACCTATTAAACTGACATCACATAAAGTGGGATTGCACTAAGAACCGAATTTAGAAGAGTAATCCTTCCTTCTAGTGACAGAAATCTACTCTTCCATCCTCCCAATTTCTTAGCAATCTTTTCGATCAAGGGATTCCAGTTCTCTCTACGCAACACTCCTGGTCTAATTGGCGTGCCTAGGTACTTAATTGGAAATTCCCCCTTCTCACATCCCAACATGGCTGAGACAGTGTTCGCCGATATAGAAAGGTTTTCGCTCATCGGGATGACACTGGTCTTACTTAAATTTACTGTCAATCCCGCCAGCCTTGAACGCATGCCAATGCTGCCTTAATAGCTACAATTTCTTCCTTTTTGGTCATCCTGAATAAGATGGTGTCATCGGCATATTGAAGAATTGTCATTGGCTGTGCGACTCCTTTAATCCGAACCCCATTGATGACATTTTGCTCTTGAACCCTCCGAATCATTTCTGCCAGACCGTCTGCTACAATGGCAAATAGCAGTGGAGACAAAGGATCCCCGTGCCTGAGTCCCCTCCTACATCTGATCTCTTTTCCATGCCAGTCGTTGACATTTATTGCCGATTTCCCTCCTTGGACACACGTTTTCATCCAAGCTCGCCATTTCGGACCAAAGCCTTTTAACTCCAGTGCTTCATCAATGCACTCCCAATGTACCGAATCATAGGCTTTTTCAGAATCTAGTTTGAGAAGGAAAACGTCCACTTTGCCTCTATTTTCCCTGTACACTATCTCATGTGCTGAAGCTATGTTGTCCATGATGTCTCTTCCACGGATAAAACCACTTTGCGATGGACTGATCACATCGTGTAGGTGTGGTGCTAATCTTTGGGCCAGAACTTTTGTCACAATTTTAAACGATCCATTTAGCAGGTTAATCGGTCTGAAGTCAGTGTCCGAGCAAACTTCACCTTTCTTAGGGATCAGTATAATAGAGGCATAGTTTTTTTTTTTATGAAACGGATAGAGTCAACAGACTCCAGCCATGCATAATAGAGGCATAGTTCTGTCCAGCTCTGTATTTTCATCATAGAACTCATTAAATATATTCATTAAGTCTTCCTTTATGATATGCCAGTAGTATTTGTAGAAGAAGATTAGCAACCCGTCTGGCCTGGTTCTTTGTCCTGTTCGAGCTTCTTAACTGCTTCACGAACCTCCTCTTCTGTGAATCTATTTTCAATACCATCACTGCCATCTAGCATGGATGTGTTCCACATATCCGTCGAGAGAGTGCATACAGTGGTAGATTTTCTGCCCAATAAGTCGTGGTACTTCTTCTCTAGGTGTTCTCGTATGATCACCTCATTCTCTGTCCACAAACCGTCCACCATTAGTCTGGTTATGTAATTTTGCCTTCTTCTTCCGTTTGCCACCTTATGAAAGAATTTTGTATTCGCATTCCCTTCCCTAAGCCATTGGATTCTGAACTGTTGCCTCCAATACATCTCTTCCATACTTCCAATCTGCAGCAGCTCTAGTCTGCTCTTTGCCATCTCGTCTTTTTCCGTGTGCAATAGATCCCTCTCTTCTTGTAAGTTTCCAGCTCGTAAATCTTATTGCCAAGAGTCTCTCTTCTTAAATTTGTTTCTCCCTTCTTCTGTATAGACCATCCTTTTAACTTTCTACGGAGACGCCTTACCTTTTCCACCCAAATTTCTACGGCCGTCATATCTTTGGTGTTAGTAGACCAAGAATCTTTTATGACTTGCCGCGTCTCCTCCATTGACGTCCAGGCTTTCTCAAATCTAAAAGGATAGCTCTTGTTTGTGTTAATCTGCCCACAATCTATGACAAGTAGCAAATGATCGAAAGTATATCTAGCTGTCGACTTCACTTTTACCAGCGGGAATGCTTCTTCCCACTCCGTAGACACCAAAATTCTATCTAGCTTTGCCAGAATAGGACTTCGTTGCATGTTTGACCAAGTAAATTTCTTGTCACTCATCTCTAGCTCGAGTAGTTCCAGTTCCTCTCTGGTATTGTTGAACGACTCCTGCTCACTGTGACTGTGGCCTCGCCCTCTATGTTCGTGTTGAAATCTGGTGATGTTGAAGTCCCCTCCTATCACCCATGCCCCTACCCATTTATTCCTGATCTCCTGTAGCTCTTTCCATAGATCCTTGCGTTGTCTTGAGTCGTATGGACCGTACATAGTAGTCACCCCATGCACCCAGTCGTCGCTTCTCCTTCTTAGTTTGATAGACACCGAGAACAGACCGATATATTCGTCTATAATTTGAAAGAGTTTCGCATCCGCCCCGGCAACTATGCCTCCCGAGAAACCCTCCGCCGACTTGAATCTTCATTCAAAATCTGACATTCCTCTAAGAGTTCGGAATTCCTCCACCGATGGATTTTCTATTCTGGTTTCTTGAAACCTGCAAATGCTAGGGCGAATTTTATTCAAAGTAACACTAATGGATCTTTTTTTAACCTTTTACCTCATACCCCTTACGCTCCAGAAGATGTATACCATTAAAAAATGAATAATTGCACCTACTCTCTACACCTCCCTATCCCCCTCTCCCCCTCTGTCATGGGCCTAAGCAATTGCAATTCTAGACTCACTTCTAATAATGGCAACATTGTCAAGTTGTTCTGATCTGTTAGAACCCATGGCTAGACCGTACAGACTAGCAAAATAAATAAGAGGATCATTATTTAATGAATTAAGAACAGATAAGTCGGAAGAACCAATACCTCCACCAGGCATATCCTGCTCCGTTGCTTTAGAGAATAGCATGGTTACATCCTCCCTATTGTGCTGTTGACTTCCTCCTTATCCTTTTCCTATCACCATCAATGCTGTCATGTTCCTGAAAATATCTGCAAATTTAAATGTCGCTGCTGAAAAATCAAAGTATTTAATGTAATGTAAACCAGGTTGAAATATTTGGCTGTAAATTTTAATCTTATCTAAAAACAATATGTTAATTTGATGAACTTACTTTGTACGTGCTTTCAGGTTACCAAATCTGGAGATGATCACCACAAATGGGACTAATTACTGTTTAGGCACACCCTACATTAACTTGGTTGCTAGCTGTAATTTGAGACAGATGATTAAACTCATATGCACCAACTGTATAGCATCCGACAATAGGGTGAGCTGGTTAAGGTGGAGATAAATTATCTCTAATCTCTAATCTCTAATATTATAATGGGAGAAGGCCTTAGTGTCATTTATCATTTTGTCATTCTACCAACATTTGCAATGCACGTACATAACTAATATAAAAGAGGTTTTCCGTTTAAATTCTCCCTACGTCAGAGTTTTTTTTATATTTTAATTATTAAAACATGCATCGCACGTATAAATTACTAGTACTTTTAATCAGATTTTCAATGATTTTCTTATGATCTTATTGTTAACCCTAAGTTTGGTATTTACAAAGACGTACTATTAAGACTAATATTTTTCAATTTAGATGTACAGGTTCTAAAGGAACTTGCAAATCAAACAAAGCAATAAAAGAGATTCAAAATCAAGCTAAAAGAAGAAAATATCAAAGAAGGTTACATTTTTCCGTACTGACCCACTTTTTTAAAAATATTGACCAAACTGATCCACTTTCAAATATATTTACCCAACTGACTATGTTTTGGACACGTCAGCATAAAGCGTTATTTGCAATAACGGCATATGTTATTTTGATGCTTTTGTTGCCAATAGCAGCACCTGCGAAAAAAAAAATTTGTTGCCGTTGTTAGCAGTAATGACATCAGTATATTTCGCATTCACTTAGGAGTTCTGGAACTTGAGAAAAAATTGTAAAAAATCGCTTATAACTGATTCCGCTATTCCCAATAATGGCATAATTTCTGATGCCGCTATTGGCAATAATGGCATCAGTACAATCCACATTGTACTCCAAAATCCGTGCAGGTGTCAACTTCAAGTCCAATTTCGTCCTTGATAAAACCAGTATTGCTCAAAACTTAAAACATGAAATTTATAGAACTTTTTCTTGGTGTTCCATAGCATTTTGAATTATCTCAATCGGAGTTTGGATGATAAAGTTATGTCCATATTACGTAGCGATGTCGAAACTATCCCAAAAAAAAATGTCAGTAAAAATTGCTTATAATTGATGTCGTTATTCCTAATAACGACATAATTAGCCTGATGTCGCTATTAGTAATAACTACATCAATATAATCCACAGTGTACTCCAAATTTCTGGACAGTTTCGATATCACTATGTAATCAAGGCATAACTTTATCATCCGAACTCCGATTAAGATGATTCAAAATGATATGAAATACCAAGACAAAGCTCTACAACTTTCATGTTTTGAGTTTTGAGAGATACTAACTGCATCAAGGTCAAAATGAGTTTGAAGTTGATGCACTTGCATGAAATTTGGAATACACTGTAGATTGTACTGATGTCGCTATTGCCAATAGCGGCATTAAGCTAATTATGCCATTATTGGAAATAGCGGCATCAGTTTTAAGCGATTTTTACGTACAATATTTTTCTCAAAGTCATAGAACATCTAAGTGAATGTAATATGTGTTGATGCCGTTACTTCCAATAATAAAAACGATTTTTTTTTACAGGTGCCGCTAATCGTAACAATGACATCAAAATAACAGATGCCGTTATTGCCAATGGCGTTTTATGCTGACGTGTTCAAAACTGGGTCAGTTGGATAAATATTTTTGAAAGTGGGTCAGTTTGGTCAATTTTTTCAAAAGGTGGGTCAGTACGGAAAAAATTCAGAAGATTACAAGAATTTCAACTCAAGAAACATGTGCTCCAATTCCTCAAGAAAGCCAGCAAATCTTGTAAATTTATTTCTTTATATGTGGGAAAATACCATATAAAGAATCGTTTATTGTATAATTAGTTATGGAAAGAATATGAAGTGAATTCACCGAATAAAATTGGATATGGCAATGAAGAGAGTAAACGCAATGAAGAGCGAGAGAGGAACGAGATATTCCCCTACACCAGAGTTCTCACTACCACAGCAATACTCATCAAAGTAGCCATAACCAAAAACACTTCAAGCAGGCAGAGCAAGAGGAAGAGCGGTACATGGCAAAGCGACGGAGAGAGGACACTTAGGAGAGGAGTGCGTGGAGGAAGCATGAAGATAGAGGGGACTATGGCTACTCGAATCGATCAAGAAGCCGTACAGTCCAGAGAGCTCCTTGCTCTTCCTATAGAGGGAAGACGAGCGAATTCAATAGAGTCGAAGAGAAAACAGTTAAGGGGAAGACGACGAGAGATGGTACGTCAGAAATGGAAGACGATAGGGGCTACTTAGAATGTAAATGACCGACGTATGTAGAGGTGGCCAAGGGCTCAGCGAGGAAGGCATCGCCGGTACGCTTCAGCTCAAGAAGGAGATCTCCGATAGGGACAGCAAGGATCACCAAGAACGACGAAGATGAAGAATGGCTGCTTGTGCGTTCTCGTAAATCGATCAAAGCGGAGAAGCGTCAGGCCAGGGAAGAGTCGGCGTCAGCAGGTTCTGGCCAGCAATGCCATAAATGCGCACAATGGGGGCACACGATTACGTATTGTACCAATGAATGGTTTTGTTATGCATGTAGAAGATCCGGACACATTTCCAAAGATTGCCCAAGCTCTAAGCGATTGCCAACACCATCGTCCACAGCGCCAAGAAGGGATTCGCCAGCCAAGACAAATAGTAGCAAAATGCAAGAGAGCTTTGCGGGGGGGAGATCTATGATTAGGGCGTTAATCACCCCAACTCCTCTTATGGCAGATTTCGAACGTCGTTTCCGCATGTGCATTGTCATCAAAGTGCAAAGTGGGAACCCATTAGCTGAGGATATCGAAAGCTTGCTCTACGCCAACATAACTCCGTCGGCGACGTTGCAATGGTGAGTTCAACGTCTCAATACCAGTGGTTTCTTCGTGCACTGTCATGACGAAGCAAGGTTGAACGAGGTGTTAAGTAAAAGAGGCATGGGTTCCGATGACTTCTTCGTAACGTTCTCCCAATGGACCGGCAAGTACGGCGCTCTTAAGGTGAATGAGATGTCATCCATCTGGATTAGATTGTTCAACTTTCCCTTCCACTATTAGCTTCGTTCGAGCATTTGGATATCTTCAGAAAGTGGACAAAAGCACCATTACTCAGGAGAGGAGAGAATTTGCATGTATTAGAGTGGGATGCAAAAACTTTTCTGATATTCCGTCCATGGTTCAAGCGGAATTCGAGGGGGAATTTTTCGATGTTAAAGTCATAGTTGAGAAGAAGAAGAACATCTCCTTCGGGAAAGTTTCGACATTGGAGGAGGACAAACGATCAGATGATAGAAAAAAGGTGACGGAAATGAAGAGGACGAAGGTAGACGATGAAGGGGGTCCATCCATTCGTGCTGCACAAGATCACGGTCGTTCATCAAGCTTCAACGCTCGGGATTCGATCAAAATTATAGATGAGTATGGATCAAATCTCAATGTTGCAATTCAAAAAGGGGTACGGCATGCGGGATCTAAGGAGCTACCTATGTGGAGTCAGGTCTCTCAGCGGCGCGGTGGGAAGGGTGTACCTATCGATGGTACAGGGGGTAAAGCACCGATCTTACAAAAACCCGGGATTCTTAAGATACCTTCGAATGTGGATAACGAGGCTGGTGAGCGGATTTCGAGAGAGGATCCAGGGTTTTCATTGTTGTCCAAAGAGGACCTGCAAGCATCGATCCAAAGGGCAATAGAGGAGGTCGCGCACAGAGGGGCGTTTGGCGCTCTGTTTCAAATTCGTGAAGCACATGCTTCTGAGGATGTCGGCCAGATTGTTGAGCCCGGTAAATTGGAAGAGCAGATTCCAAAGCCCAACACAGTAATTCACACAAATGAGGGGGTTCATAGGCCAGGTAGGGAAATGATTCTTCATGGGCCAGAGCAGGCCTCAACGGAAATGATTAACATTTTAGGGGAGGAAGAGATAGGCAAAAATTCACACACGCTGAGTGAGGCGATGGAGGATGAGAACAACTTGGTAGAGGCTGATTCAAACCATTCTTTAGAGCAGAGTGCTCATGCTTTTGATTCGGAGCCACTGGAAGGGATGATAGGAGCTTTAGATGGTCTTCATAGTGGCGGAAGTGTGTACGATTCCGAGCACGAAAAGTGGGCAAAGCAAGTTAGAGAGTTGGCAGGAGATGGCGCAGGGGAGAGTGAGGGTGGCGGTATGGTCAGGAATACTGTAGAATATCAACGGAAAAGCAAAAGGCAGTTGGATAAATGGGGCTCGAGTGGACCAAGTGAAGAGGACTTAATTAGGGCAGCGGCAAAGACTAGAGAACCAGCGTCGGCTTGTCAAGGTATCTCTTCAACTAACTTTTCAGTATTAAATCTTTTAAATGACAATTCTCTTATATATTTTGCTAGTCTTTACGGTCTAGCTATGGGTTCCAATAGAGAGGAGCAATTGTATCATGTGAATATTATTAGCGGGGAGAGTCAGCGATCGATAGAATAATGAGGGGGACGCATCGAATTCTAGAGTATAGGTGATCGAGTTTATATTTGCCAATGTTATACATTTTTTGGAACATTAGGGGGTTGAGACAGAAATAAAAAAAGAGGCTCATTAGCGACACTATCATTAGGTACAAGCTGAGCATCTGTGCATTTCAGGAAACTAGGATTGAATCTCCGACTACGGAAGAGTTTCAGAGCATTAAAGGAATAGGATCCTTTGAGTGGAGGTTTAAATATTCGGGAGGGTTCTCAGGGGGTATAGCTATTGGAGTAGATCCTAGATTGTTTGAGATTATAGACGAAATTGCGGGGAAGTTCTCGGTCACGATCACTATCAGAAGACGTGCTGATAGTTGGATCCATACGGTTACCACAGTCTACGGTCCTTATGAGTCGGCTCAAAGGAGTCTGTTCTAGGATGAGCTTAAGACCATTAGAGGAAGATGTAGGGGGCCGTGGATGGTGGCAGGCGATTTCAACATTACTAGATTCCAATATGAGCATCTTGGTAGGGGTGCGTCTAGGGGAGATAGGGAGCAGTTCAACACGTTAATCAACGAATTAGATTTATTGGAAATCGACGCTAAGAATAGGAAATGCACCTGGTCGAATTTACAAGCAGCCCTAATTATGGCAAAATTAGACAGAATTTTTGTGTCCACTAAATGGGAGGACAAATTTCCATTAGCAAGGGTTAAGGCAATGGTCAGATTCACCTCCGATCACACTCCGCTAGCCATGGATTGCGGAGAAGGAGAAAGAAGGATCAGACACCAGTTTAGAATTGAGAAGTCGTGGACGTTGTGCGAAGGAACACATAAGATTATTGAGGAGTGCTGGAATGCATCTACCACGTCCAACTCAGCGGTGGGTTGTTGGATTGAAAAGATTAGGAGGCTAAGTATAAGCTGAAACAGTGGGCTAGGTCGGAATTCGGTCAGAACCAAAGAATCAAAGAAGAAATAGGAGAGAGGATAGAGCAATTAGAACTTATAGAGGAGGAAAGAGACTTAATAGAGGCCGAATTCGACGAGCTTCATAGGCATAGACAAGATATACTACAAATTGGAAGGATGGAGGAAAATTATTGGAGGCAACGCTCCAGAATTCAATGGTTGGAGGAGGGAGACGCTAACACTAAATTTTTTCATAGAATTGCCAATGGAAGAAGGCGAAACAACTATATTTTTGGGTTAAAGGTGAACGGAGATTGGTGCGAGAACGAGGACAGAATCACTCTACACATCAATGAGAGATATAAGGAGTTGTTGGGCAAAAGAAGAGAGCATAGGTGCTCGTTGAATCAGAATATGTGGATGGAATCGAGGATTAACAAAAGTGATAGCATCGAAAGCAGTTTCAGTGAAGAGGAAGTTGTATCTGCTATCAAGAGTCTGGGGCAAGATAAGGCGCCAGGTCCAGACGGATTTTCGTTATTCTTCTACAAGCTATATTGGAAAATCATCAAAGCTGACTTCATGCACATTGTCCAAGATTTTTATAAGGGGGAGGCGGATCTAGAAAGACTAAACTATGCGAATATCGTTCTGATCCCTAAGAAACCTGAGGTAAAAGAGGTTGGAGATTTGAGACCCATCAGTCTACTCAACGGATCCTTTAAGATCATAACTAAAGTGTTGGCTAATAGACTACGGCCACAGTTAAAGGATATCATTGGGAAATCACAGAGCGGCTTTATTAGAGGAAGAGACATTATGACAATGTCACCTCGGCTCATGAAACTGTTTTCAGAGGATGTAAAGACAAAACAGATGGCTTCCTTTTTAAAGTGGACTTTCAAAAGGCATACGATTCTGTCGAATGTGATTCTGTTGACGAGGCTTTGCTCCTAAAAGGATTCGGGGAGAGGTAGAGGAAATGGATCTATCAATGTATTAGAGAAGGTAAATCGTTTCTTATCATTAACGGAGCACAAGGAAAAGAAATCAAATGCAGGAGAGGGCTTAGACAAGGGGATCCTTTGTCTTCGTTGTTATTTGCAATTTTGGCGGATGGTCTAGCAGAGATGATAGCTAACGGCAAAAAGGAGGGGGCTAATTTCGGCATAAAAATCAAAGGATTTACAGAGCCAATTTCAATCCTACGGTATGCTGACGATACTTTATTGTTTGGATCGGCATCGAAAGAGGATAACATAGAAATGGGGACATTCTTGAAGTGTTTCTAGGCATGGTCCGGTATGAAGGTCAATTTCAGTAAGAGTTGTGTCATCCAGCTAAGCGACAAATGTTCCATACCCACCACATCGACCCAACAAATATTAGGATGCAATAAGGGAGATTTTCCGCTGGTCTACCTAGGGATCCCTATCAGGCTTGAGAAGCTAACTAGGGATGATTGGCAACCTCTAATTGAAAGGATCGAGAAAAGACTAGTTGGTTGGAAGGGGAGATTGTTAACACTGGGGGGCAGGATCACTTTGCTCAATTCAGTCATCAACAGCATTCCTATATATCTCATGTCTATTTATGAACTACCTGTATGGGTAATTCACAAGATAGATAAATGTAGAAGGAGATTTCTTTGGAAAGGAGCAAAGGAGGGTGGTAAAAGGATTCATCTTATTAGTTGAGGGAGGGATTGCAAAAGGAAAGACTTTGGTGGATTGGGTATCATTAACCTTAGGGATATGAACAATGCCCTACTTAGTAAGTGGTGGTGGAAGTTGGCAAATTGACGTAGCAATGGTGGTGTAAGTCTCTCACTAATTATCGGGCAAGGAAGAAGTTCAGATATGGGGGAAAGGGAGTTCACAGTAGGAAGTCGTTCTTATGGAAAGGGGTATACAAGACGGTCGATTTTTATCATAGCAATACTCTATGTAGGGTAAAGAATAGCAAGAATACAAGATTTTGGAAAGATAAATGGTGTGGTAATAACTCGCTGATGGGAATGTTCAGCAGCAGAAGTAGTCCTTAACAATGACACCCTTGTAAGCGACGTTTGGAAGAACAATAAGCTGAGATTAGAAATAAAGGACAGTCTCGATCAGGACTCAATTAGTCAACTCCAACAGGTCAACAATTTCATTCGTATAAAAGAAAGATACACTCAACAGACGAAAGATGAGAGATGGTGGACATTGGAGGCGAATCGCAAATTTACGGTCTCCTCATTATACAAATGTCTGAATGGTGGAGGGATAAGAAACCAGGTCGTCAACGTCATATGGGGTACCAATGTCCCTTTGAAAGTGAAAGTCTTTCTATGGTTGGTGGATAATGACGCGATTCTTTCAAAGGTTAATTTGAGGAAGCGTGGAATTACGGACAACGTGATATGTAATAGATGTCAAAATCACGAAGAAGATACGAATCACATCATTTTCAATTGCCATAGAGCTAGATGGGTCTGGGAGAAAGTAGGTCATACATACGGGGTTTTACATTGTCCAGGGTCTAGTGCTAAGGTCTGGGGGGACATTAGATCGAATAGGATTAGAAAGGAAGCGAGATTAGACTGGGATTTTGCTGTTGCTTCAATTATGTGGAACCTTTGACTAGATCGAAATGACTATTGTTTCAATAGCGTTAATTATAGATTTTCATTTCTGATGCACAAAATTCACTTCTGCTGTTATGAATGGACAGGGATCCTCAGGTCCAGGAAGAAGATGAGCTTGGGGGAGGAGGAGGAGTAGTTCTGATGCAGTTTGGGAGACTATCTCGCAGCGGTTGACACATGACAGCTTTTGGTTTAGTTGATGTATTACCTATTTTGATGTATTTTGTTGATCGTTTAGACTTTAATTTCTATGTTGGGTGAACTTTGGTGTTGCTCGCCTTCGGGCTAGCTGTGTAACTGTATGGACTGTTTCGTTAATTTGTCTTTAATAAAGCGATGACTTAGTCATCTTTTAATCAAAAAAATTGGATCTGGCAAATTAGCGGTCGACCACAGTTATGGTTGGTCGATTGTCACACAGTTGACCGCACAATATAATGCAAATTTGAGACAGTCGACCGACTACCTCTTTGTATTCGGACTGAGGTGGACGGTTGACTGGTCATAAAAGCGGTCATAAAAGCGGTCAACCGATACTTGTGTAGAACCGATTATGTTTGGAATATCTTTTCACTTTTTCGGAAAGATATAATTATTCATTCTATAAATAAAGGTGAATTCACTTGAGTATTTTTCATCCCTTTCAACTATTATTCTTCTGAACTTAATATTCAATCAACGATATGAGAGTGTGAGCTTTTATTGTTTTCTTAGTCAAGATCGACATAGATCTTACTAATTTTTCTTTTCTTCCACTTCCGTGAGTTTTACGGGGCATATTCACAGAAGTTCTGTGGGTATAATAGGACTCTAGGCCTGCATACCGAGAAATCACCGTACGGGATATATATATATATATATCTATATGTTTTTGATAAAAGATGACATCGTCATCGCTTCATTAATGATTGATTAACGAAACAAGTAGTTCATATTACAAATACCAAAGTCATATAAACCTGTCTATCCAAACTAACTGAAAGCAGGAAATACAAAAAGGAAATCTAAAGCAACAGAACATACACGATACAAAAGTGTCTGTATCTGCCCCTGAACTTCTGACTAGCAGACTACTCCTCGTCCATCCTGAGCCTCTTCCTCGTTTCCTCCACACCTGCCCAATCGAGAATGAATGAGAAAATTTTATGCATTAAGACTGGAAATCTATGTCTGACATTACGGAAATACAAGTCATTACGGTGTAGCCACAGACCCCACATAGTAGCTGCTACTGAAATATCCCAAGCTGACGTATCCTCCTTATTAACTCTATCCCACCGTACAGGATATTAAGGAAAGTGGAATGCCTGTTGCATAAAATTGCTACAAGTAGGATATGTGGACGTAGACCTGGAGGTCGAACCACGTTATATCGTTGTGTTGTGTGCTTACTCAGTTTGCTTTTCTAACTCTATTTCATTATTTTACGCATTTATTTTAAGTTTTAAATTTCTGCATAATTACCCAATTCACCCCCGTTAGGGTGATTTACAGTTACTTTGACATTTCTGATATGATTGAAGGAATTTGATCAAATTAGAAGTTGGCAGCAGTCGACCGACTTTCGAAAGAGGGAAGATGCATGCATGAAATCGTAATGAGCTTGTTTGGTTCGAGGGAGGAAACTAACTCTACTTTGTTGTTGGAAAGATATGTCAATATTCTGACAAGGAACCTTCTATGATAAAAAAAATTTATATATTCTGAGAAGGTAGGAACTATTAGATTTGAAAATGAGCTTCTATAAAATTAACTGGAAAATCTCATGGATATATGTACACTGGTCTGGAAATTGCTCAAAACAGTGCATCAATCATAAGCCAATCGAATTGGCATACTTGGACAAATTGAATAGTCACGACAACTATGTTAACTATGGAAGCATCGATAATAATGATTTGTTGATAGATTAAGTTGTAACTTGAAAAACAAGAAGTTTGGCTTGTATGTCTATAAGGGCTCAAAATTACTTGGAATCTTGAGGAATGCTTTGAGATGCGCTCGTCTTCAGATACAAGAGCTGATACCGCAGTCACATAGTGCAACCAATGATATTCTATGGGTAGCGCAGGCCCTTAGAAATAAAGTTTGCCTAGTTTGTTTTACAGCAACTTCTGGATATTTTCTCAACTTGCTTTTTGTTTAAGCCAATTGTGGGCACTTAGTGTCGAAGTGTGGCTGCAGTAATGGACAGCTCAATCTGGTTGTACGTACAGATCGAGAGACTATGTGCCAAAATTGAACTGTCTTTATATCTAATTCATGTCATTTTCTCTATTTATGAATCAACATCAAAAGAGACAGTAACTTGTAAACCACGATTTGGATATTTTTTCAACATATTTATGCTATAATAGTATTTAAGCAGTGAAGTAGTTAGATAAAGATGTTTTCGATATTAATTATAATAATAACAATTTGTTGTTTGCTTGTTTCTTATCTGTGCCAACTCTTTCCTTCTCTTTCTCTATCTGTACTGTTACAGGTAATTCACCTACTAACACACCTAACTGTTTGATTCCTGGAACTCAATCATTTCATTTAAGTTTTTTACAAAGAAAGCTTTCCTTAATCCAGTGAGGTTGTCTCTCTGTTCTCAGCTAACAAGGTGACCTTTGCCTCCTCTTTATTAAGACCACCTCCTCTCTTTCTTCAAACCCTTCATCTAAGTCTCAGTGTTTTGTTTCAGAGCTGTTACTTAGAGAGTTCAGATAAGAAAGTACATACAAGGAAGAAAACAGAAAGAATTCGTATGGCTGAAGTTGAGACTAAGGTAGAGGTGGTAGAGGTGTCTTCAGAGCCACCGGCACCCGAGGCCCCGAAAGATGTTACTGAAGAGAAGGAAGTGATCCCAACTGCGGCGCCCGTTGCTGAAGAGAAGGTTGATGACTCGAAAACTCTTGCTGACGTTGAGAGTAAGGCTTTCTGTTCCCTTCTTTGTCTCTGTTTTGGTTGATTTTATTTTTCTTCTGTAATTCATAATTATGAAGACATGTGATGTTTGTTGGTGGCTTATGGGGTGATGGGTTTTTGTTTTAGGTATTAATTTCATTTTTATTTTTCCTTTTCGATTTAGTTTAAACTACTGTTCTTGAAGGGGTTAATAACTTTTGTTATTGGAATATGGTTTCTGTTTTCGGCATGAATTGAGGAAGATACACACAAAAACCCTGAAATAATACTTTTTAAATTATTTTTTTAGTTCTACAAAAAAAAAATTAAAAAGAAGGAAAACCAAGTATGTGATACAATCAAATATTTATTTTCTATGTTACATGTAAGTTTTTTTCTTTCTTATTTTCTTTCCTTTTGAAATTTATCCTTGTTCTTGTTCTTGTTCCATTTGAGGTGTAGTACTATTAAGTATTAACTGAGGCTCTTTGACAAATTACTAAATATCACCTTTTTTTTATCGTAAAAGGTTGGCCTTGCCCCTCCCCCCCGTGTTTCATTAAAAAATTTAACAAAACAAACAACCAAAAATAAGGCTTATGAAGTTCAGATCCCAACAAGCTGGGTTCTGGAATTCATACACCCCAACCAACAAACAAAAAATATAACAAAATCTAATCTTACTAATCGAGTGAACTCGTCCAAATCAATTTCTCGTGCCAATTTGAGCTCATTCTCTCTCTCAGTCCCTTACTTGTACACCGTTTATCCATACCGTCGGTCGCACGGACACCTCCGTCGCCCCCATCAGTGAAACATACGTCAACTTGAAGCACCATATGAGAGACCGCAGACACTCCACCAATCTGACAACTCCCTGTACAGATTGAGTCCTGGTTCTCATCCCCTCGCTTGACCCTCGTTGATTCTCACTGGCACCTCGCAACGAAGGATGTTCTCTCCCCTGACTGCTCAGACTGACACCTTTGTCGCTACCATTAATGATTCACGCGTCAACTTCAAGCACCCTATAAGAGACCGCAGACACTCCACCAATCTGACAACTCCATGTACAGATTGAGTCCTGATTCTCATCCCCTCGCTTGACCCTCGTTGACTCTCACTAGCCCCTCGCAACGTAGGTTGTCCAGTTCTCTGACTGCTGAACAAACGCCACCACCCTCTCCAAGCTCCCTGACATGAGAGTGACCGTAGGCAGTCCTCACTTTGACCTGAATAGGACAAAGTAGAGCACAAATAATAAAATTGTCGGACTACCGTCGCCCCACCAACTAGGGTACATTTTCTTGCAAATTGTAAGTTGGTTATAATTTCGATATTTAGGGAGAAAATTTGGATATTAGGGACTCCTCCACCACTCCTCTCTTTACTCACAACCCATTCTCCTCTCTCCCCTTCCCCACATCTCCCAACACAGACCCAAGCTCAAACACCACTTCCCCCATTCCAAGCTCAAATACCACCAAACCAAATAAACCATACCTGCCAATCCAAGCCGCAGATTGAAGCTGCGCGTTCGAGGGACCGTAAACACCAATGACGGTACAATGAACACCCATCCAAAAAGAATCACCCTCATAGTTGCTTACCACCGATTCCTGACCATAACTAGTCGCAGCCATCTCTATGTCGACGATGAGGGACACACCCGAATAGATCGCGACTCCACCGCAGTCCGACAATGGCCCTGCGACCGACTCCCTCACCCAAGTCGACGCCGTCCGACGTCCGGAATCCCATGTCGACGATCTCGTCTACCTCAACGGAAACCCCCTTCGGCTTGTGCCTGAGTCGTCGAACTCGCCAGCGAACCCATCAGCAAACCTCTGTTTACCTCGCCAGCAAAACCCAGCAGCAAACCAGCGAAACCAGCAGCAAAGCGAAACCCAGCAGCAAAATCTACCACCAGCATCGGAACCCATCGGAACCCAGGTCTCGTCTTCCTCAACGTAGCCAACCCACCAGCATCGGAACCCATCGGAACGCAGGGAGGATTAGAAGAGGGGCGGATGTCGTTGGCGTCGGCAACTGGCGGGGGCGGGGAAGAAGCAGAGAAGAGGAGGGGAGCAAACGGCGGACCGGGGGGGGGGGGGGGGGGGGGGGGGCGACGAGCCCTAGCTGCCGCCGCCGCCCCCCCAAGGTTGAGATCTAGGGTTAGGGTTTCTTTTTTGGGTTTTTTTTGGGAGCTTCTCTCTCTAGAATTCTAGAGTAATTCTAGAGAGAGAAAGCTCATTCGAAAGTTTAATTACTAAATATCAGCTTAACTTCCATGTTCTTGAGAATCTTCTCTTTCATACAAAGTTTTAAATACTATAAAGCAGCATTCTATTAGATCTGTATGAATTGAACAATGATTTGTTTATAGCTAGCAAATTCTTCTGCTCCTCTGTCAGATCTGTGCACTCTTGCATAGATGATAGAACTGTCCAAAAATATTTACTGACTCATGGTTTAACTTTTAATTCTCTTACAAATTGTTATCCCACATAGTTGTTGTAATCAAAGAATTTCAGAGTTCCTTCTTCTACATAAAAGACATATTAAACGCGCAAATGGTTTTCTGCTCCTATCGTGCTTTTTATTTAGATTACTCCATTAGATTTGTCAGCAAGGACAAATCTTTTATATACATAGGGAATTTTAATTATTGTTTTTTTCTTTTTTCCTTTTTTTTTGTTTGACTCAAAATTGTTTTCTGTAATGGAAGTGGGGATATTCTTAGTCACTTTTCTTGTTGATATTCTTAGTCACTTTTCTTGTTATAGCTTAGTTCCAGAGCTTTTTCGGTTTTATAATAGAGTGCGGCTTTTTAAGGGAGCCCATATATTCCTTTTGCTTTAACTGGCTATGTAAGCTTAGTAGTGCTCAAAATCAGCAACTCGATCATCAGAATCGAGCAACTAACTCCTTTTGATTTAACTGATTACTCCAATCTTGCAAACACCATTCCTAACCAACTATGTAGCTGAAGGGTGTCGAGTCAATCAGTTTCTTCGCTTCTGGTAGGACTTTCTATCACACCATGGATAGTGAATTTCCTACTCTTGATTTGAATGTCATAGCAACTGTACAAATCTATGTACAATGCACTTTGTGGTGTTAGTTGTTATCTCATTAGCAGTGTAGTTGTCATATATCTCACGATCGATTAGGTTTTGTGATTATATGAAAATTGTATGATATGAGAAAACTAATGCTAATATATTTGTTTCAACAAGCATGAAACTGATATACATCTCCTAACTTCCATGAACTGCTGGAATTATGACAAATACAAACATAGCTCAAGTGCTCTGAATTCTAATACGATGAAATATATATACAAAGAATAGTAAGAAAAGAGATACAAGAAACTCGATTATTATAGCTTTCATACATTTTCTCATGTATAGATTTTACTGATGCCTATAATTTACTTTAAATAGAGAGTTTCTAATAAGTTTACTGAACCATTTCTATAACAGAGGTCGCAGAACCTACTACTGAAAAGAGCACTGATGGTTCAACAGATAGAGGTATGAAGTGACCGTTATAACATAGACTCTACAATGTATATTATCTTCCTGTATTTTCTTGGAAATTAATACTCCTGATGTTACACTTTCAGATGCTGCCCTTGCTAGGGTTGGAACTGAGAAGAGATTGTCTTTGATCAATGCTTGGGAGGAAAATGAGAAGATTAAAGCTGAAAATAAGTATGTTGAATTTTATTTAGGGGTCGTTTGTTTCAAGGGAATAAAATGATAGAAAACCAGAAAATAAGTTTCTGACAGGTTTGTTTGACTTGAGAATAAGTAGAAAAACCTAAAAAAACAATTTCTTTTAATTTGTTTGGATGTCATTTTGAAAAACTTAAAGTAGTTTTCCATAAATGTTTTTTCTTGTTTGGTGGAGAAAGCGAAATAATAAAATATTTTTAAAATACACTATGGAGGGTAATCAAACAATTTTAACCTTCTATCAAAAAAAGTATGAACTACACAATCTTTTAAAAGATTTTGTTTATCAATTTTCAAGCGTTTTCTTCATTTTTAAAAGGAAAACAATTTTTCTTTAAATCTGGCGTAACGTTTTGTTTTCTTGTCAAGTTTCTTTCCTAAAAAAGATTTTAAAAATGGATCGGCTCACTGAACACTTTCCCAATCTAAATGAGATTTGATTGTTCCTCGGTTGAAAAGAGATGTCTTGAGCAATCAGAAAAGCACTTTGAGAAAGGAAAGGCAAAGCATCAACAACGTATTATTTCCCCCGCGTAATGGATAACTTATTTGCTACCTTTTCGATCATTTTGATAGAGGGGGGTGGATAAAGTGGACAAAACAGACTCACATTTTCCAGTCGAAAGGATGGGTTCCTTTTTCGTCTCGACAAAGAAAGAATCATCTTGAGCTCCTCACCCGTAGAGCCGTGACTATCCAATCTTCCTCCCAAGCAGCCAAGCCTTCTTTCTGATGGAAAAGGAAACCAAATCGGGCACAAAAAAGAGGTTTTCACTTTCACTAGCACTGGTATCGGGTCGGGTCGGGTCCTTCACTATCCGGACCCGGTCCTCTATGGGTCCAAAAACTAGGCCCGGACCCATGAGAACTGGGTCCGGTTCCAGGTCTGGATCCTGTTAAAATATTTCTACCCGTTTCGGTTTGGAAGAGGAGACATGAGTTTTGGGTAGGAGCGGAAACATGAACGGCGAGCGGAGGATTTAGAATAAAGGAGAGAAGAAGGCATGAGTTTTAGGTTTAGAAGAGGAGGATTTAGAATTGAGAAGGAAGAAAAGGAGGGAGGTGATATTTATTTTAATTTATTTTTTGGGTTTTTTAACGGGTCCGGGTTCGGTTTATTTTGAGCGAATCCGAACCCGAAAGTGCAACGGGTCCTGTTTTAGGACCCAGACCCATATAGGCCAGGTCGGTTCCAGTCAATATCCGGATCCGGGTATCGGGTATTTATAAGTTTTCACCCTATTTCCTATATAAACAAACAACCCGTTAACGTATCTTATCTTGCAATGTTACCAATTGATCTTAAACTTGAAGCGAATATCCAAAAAGTGGCATCGCTAAGTGCAGAGATTGTAATAGATTAGAAATATTTATCCAGATTACATAGTTTATCACTTCTAATATATATGCAACACTTATCGCTTCTAATATTCACAATTTCTAAGTTACAACAGGGCAATTAAAAGCATGTCAGCTGTTACTGCATGGGAAAACTCAAAGAAGGCAGCTCTTGAGGCCAAGCTGAAGAAACGTGAGGTAAGAACTTGACCTGAGCAAATAATGCAAGCAGAACATTACTCAATAGTTATTACTAATTAGTTGTGTTCTTGCATACAAACTCGCTTCACCCATCCTAAGCTCATAACTATTTGAGCAGGAAGCAATAGAAAAGAAGAAGGCCGAGTACGCGGAGAAGATGAAAAACAAGGAGGCAATGATTCACAAGCGAGCAGAAGAGAAGCGAGCCATTGTCGAAGCCAAGAAAGGTGAAGAGATCCTCAAAGCTGAGGAGTTTGCTGCAAAGTATCGTGCCACCGGCCTTGCACCTAAGAAGATCTTTGGGTGCTTCGGACCTTGAAAAGTTACCATGGGTTGGAGGTTCAATTGATTTTTAGCTGCATCTCTTTTTTTAATTGTCGGTGTTGTATTGATTTGTTTGGTGTGGTTGTGTAAAGTTTGATATTCTTGTGTATACATGTTAGTTTACAAGAACCTGATGTATATCTGTAACTTTTTCGGTTTTCGTTTTAGTTTGTGAACCAAGTGACATTCTTGTATTTATTTAAATCTGAATATGACATTATAATTGTTTCTAACTATCCCATCTTTAGTACTCTAAGCAAATTTCTTACTTAATGTCTAGAAGCAAAAATGGAACTGGAGTAATCATGGTTTTTTAAAGGCTAAATTTGAAGGAAAAAAACCCCTTGAACTATGGTCTTTATGCAGAAACCTCCCTGACTTTTTGTTCATACAGAAAACCCCCCTGAAGTATGGTTGTTACAAAAAAAATTCTAAAGTATTTCAAAAAACCACATCTAACTTTTCTACTTGTATCAGATAATCTCATTCATCTTTGCAAGTTGTTTCAAAAAACATCATATATCTTTCGGATTATTGTCAAAAACCTCCCTCAACTTTAGCAGAAGTCTCACGTTGGCGGGGTGGATTTTTTGCAACAATAATTCATAGGAGTTTTCTGCATAAAAAAAGGTCTGGAAGGTTTTCTGCATAAAGGCCATAGTTCAAGGTTTTTTCTTCAAATTTAGCCTTTTTTAAATTGAAAGTTTCAGTATATTATTGAGGTCCTGTTTTTTTTTTTTAAATATCATAAACGGTGGGTCTAAGGACTCCCCGCGCTTTATTAAAAAGATTTTAATAAAACAAACAACCAAAGTAAGGAAAATGATGTTCATGAATCCCCACACGTGGGCCATGAGTTTCATTCCCCAACAAAATAGAGAACACATCCCATACAAAATAGCTCCCGCCCCAAAAAATTGAGATTACAAAAAATTACAATAATCGTTGTTCCGACCTAACAACAACAGAATCCCCCAAAAATGGCACTGTCCAAGGCCCACACAAAAGGCATGGACCATCCCGCTTCCACATTCCAATCACTCTTCCTCAGTGGTTCCCCTCCTTTCCTCGGTCTCTGCCTCGTAGGCCGTCGTGTTGGCCTCTGTGTACAATTCCTTGACTCTCTTTGTTGATTCTCCACCTGTCGTTATAGACCAGAAGATGATATTAGCGATAATCTTGAATAGCAGTTGATGATGCATGGTGTATCTGTGCTGTGGCCTAAAAATTCTACAGTTTCTCTCTAACCATATTCCCCAGCAAATTGCCATCACCCCAACCCCCTATATGTCCTCGTCTCCTTTCTGTAGGTTAAATTTACGCCAATTTCCCCACAGGTCTTGCACCGTCTCCGGACCCGATCCGGAGATGCCCAATCTGCTTAATAAATCCCCCCATATAGGCCTAGCAAATTGACATGTAACGAAAAGGTGGTCTACCGTTTCGTTATCCCGGTTGCACATAATACAGTCCCCCGGTCCTAGCCACTTGCGTCTTGCCAAGATGTCCCTGGTAAGTACCGCATTTTTACACACCAGCCAATTGAAAGCACTTATCTTAAGAGGCACCTTTACCTTCCAAATCGGATCATCATTCCGAATTCCCCCATCGTTAAGCCACCTATAAACCGATTTAACCGAAAAAACCCCTCCGTCCCCTATTTCCCAGGCAAATTTGTCTAAATGTTCCTCTCCCGCGGGCTTCCAGCTTTGTAAAAATTGGATTAGATCCCGCTTTTGACTCCTAGCCTCCGCGCTTAGCCTGCTAGATAATCTTGGTCTCCATTCATCGTTTCTCCAGTTACACGCCACCCAGTCATTTTTGTTAGTTGCAAATTTGTAGACTTCTGAAAATCTTCTCTTTAGGTTAATTGTGTAGCACCACCTATCCTTCCAGAAGCAAATTGTTGCTCCGTTCCCAATGGAGAAGGTGACACATGTCAGGAAAATGTCTCTAGTACGCGTGACCCCCTGCCAGAACCCTGACATAGACCCCTTATTCTTCTGTTTCTGGTACACGCATCCATTCCTTATGTATGTCTTCTTGATTAGTGTAGCCCATTTTTCCTTAGGCTTTGTCTTCAGTTTCCACCACCACTTACAAAACAGAGCTTGGTTCATCTGATGCAGATTGACAACCCCTAACCCCCCAAATTCCTTTCATCTGCATACGATCCCCCATTTGATCAGAAAGTAGCCCTTCCCCTCCTGTCCAGCCCCATGCCATAGGAATTTCCTTCTTAATCTACCTATTTTCTTGATCACCCAAACCGGAATCTCGTAAAAAGACAAGAAGTATAAAGGTATAGAGCTGATGACCGAGTTAAGCATGACTAGTCGGCCACCAAGTGACAAAAGCTTTCCCTTCCAACCTTCCAATCTATTCGCAATTTTGTCAGTTACCTCATTCCAATCCACCCTCCTAATTTTTCCAGTCCCAATTGGCAACCCCCAGTATCTGATTGGTAGTTTCTTGACCGAGCAGTTTAGAATGCCCTCAATTAATGGACCGGACTCCCCTGCATCCCCCAAGAAAGTGATGGAGCTTTTATGAAAGTTCACCTTCAGTCCTGCCCAGTCCTCAAAATAGGTATAGTCCCTACTTAAGCAATGAGACCTCGGCAATGTCACATTCTCCGAAGATAAGTGTGTCATCAGTATACTGGACGTTTACAATCGCAGAAACCCCCTCCTTAAACCAAGCCCTTTAATAAGCCCGTTATTCTTAAAAGAATGTAGCATTCTATGCAATCCATCTGCCACAAGTGTAAACAACAATGGTGACAGTGGATCCCCTTGCCTAAATCCTCTCTTGCATCTAATTTCTTTTCCTGGGATCCCATTCACAAGAATGCAAACCTTGGCCGTTGATAGCCAGGTCTCGATCCAACTGATCCACCGTCCCCGAACCCTCTCCTTTTCAGGACCTCGATTAAGCACTTCCATTCCACCTTATCGTATGCTTTTTCAAAGTCTAACTTAAGCAAATACCCTGCCTTTTTATGTCTCCTTGTGTCTTGGATTACCTCCTGTACTAGAGCTACCCCTTCCAGTATATCCCTTCCAACTATAAATCCAGTTTGGTAATCATCGATGATATCCCCGATAAGTCCTCTCAGACTGTTAGCCAAGACCTTACTGATAATCTTAACTGAACAATTAATCAGGCTGATCGGCCTATAATCGCCAATCTCTGTTTCCACCTTCTTCTTTGGGATAAGACAAACATTGGCATAGTTAAGTCTACTTAGGTCCAGCCTTCCCTCATAGAAGGCCCTCTTGACGTCCATGACGTCATTCTTTACAATGTCCCAGAATCTCTTGTAGAAGAACACCAGGAACCCATCTGGTCCTGGCACCTTATCTTGACCCATTCCCCAAACTGCCGCCGTGACCTCATTCATCGTGAATGGGTCTTGCAATGCCGCAACTCTGACTTGAGTTTCTTCCGGCAGCTCCTCCCACAAATCATCGGTGAACTCGCACTGACCCTCTCTATTTTCTCCAAAAAGCTTCTTGTATGTGTCGTGGTCGTGCTTTGATATGTCCCGATCATCCGATACAGAGTTTCCTTCTATGTCCAAGGAATGGATGTGATTCATCCTACGCCTCATACTGGCGACTTAGTGGAAGTAACTAGTGTTTGCATCCCCTTCTGACTACCATTTCACCCTTGAACGCTGGCGCCACGTGATTTCTTCCCTATTATAAGTTTCCAGTATATTCTTGTAACACCCTGAATTCCAAATAAAGCCAATTTCGAGATTCCACAAGATCTTTACTTCACTTCGTACAATTTTACAAGGAATTTAAAACTTTTCTCAATAATACATCAAAGTTTAAAGAATACAACTTTGTTTTACATAGCAGAAGAATGAAAGATTACAACACTGAGTACAATAATACGACTTGTACAACTTTATCAAATAAGTCATCAAATGCATCATAACAGCTTTATTTCTTCAATAATAATCCATTACCTGCATATCAACCTGTGGGCACGACAGACACTTACAACTGACGAAAATGTTACACTCGGCTATCCTCTCTATGTCGGGAATAGTATAACGATCTCATTGCTTTAATAAAAACATAACGGTTGAATGAATAATAAAGTGTTAATGTGACTACGCTAAACATTTAAGTGTATGTCATGCCTTAATGCCTAATGCACACAATTTATACTAGGATGACACTAATGCACACTTGTTCGGATTCTATGCATTCCATACTACATAGGTCCGAGGGAAAGCGCCTACGTACTCCACAATTAAGGGCTCGATCCCTCGCCATGATAACTACCCGGTAATAAGATAAGGTTCAGATCATTTCACAAATTTGAATCCCAGCCCCGGAGTCCACCGCTGACTGTTATAACAGATCCCACATCGTGCGAATCATCCCGTAAGTGACCCTCTAGCCCGGTATACGTATATACATTGGAGACGGCAAAAAAAACCATCCGTCCGACTACTCAAGATCCTGGAGTCCACCGCTGACCCGTCCTTATAGTTCCGGATTTAAAATATAACAGCTCGTCTCCCACGGAGCAACCTCAGTCCACCAACTGGGTCTATAGCCTCGGAGTCCACCGCCGACTATATAGAGCACCCCACTTACGTTTGCCCAGGTTTACTACATCTTCACCTAAGTGCCTAATTATTTTAGTCCAAGACATGAATAGATCTCCAAGCCTAGAATTAGTCTTATCTCCTACCGGTCTTAATCACAACTACCGAGATAGATCCACAACCATATCTCAAATTTATATCTCAACCTTTTTATTTTAATATTTGCCGGTAACAAGATTTTACTAACTCAAAACTCAACCATTCATGCATAAGAATTATGGGTACACATACCTTTTAATAATCATGTCTCAAACCTAGATCATTTCATCATTTTAATTCATTTCACAACTTAAGCAATGTCTCATTTTAGCATTATTCGTGATTCTTTAATAATAACAAGTCTTTTTCATGAACAAACTTCATTCAACAACAATCTCTTTAATAACTTAAGTGCAAATAACCAATTCACATTTCAACATAAACCAAATACTCTTAATTTGCATAAGTGAATAATCACATCAAGATAAATTCATTCACATGAATAATTTATTCTCATCCTACCAATAAATCTCATTTGTAATTACAAAGCACATTTTTCATTTTGTTTCTTTTTAGCACAATTCAAGTTTCGTTTGGAAACATAACTCAATTCCATCAAATATTTCTATAATCAAAATAATAGTAGATTCTCCATAAAAGAACTTAATTATTCATGGTTCTCTTATTTGTTCATAGTTCATTCATGAATCACAACAGTCATAATTCTATTTACAATTTTAAACTCATGAAATTTCTTTAACAATCAAACACAATCTCTTCAAGAATAAATAATTCACACAATGTATTCCTTTTATTCCTTAAGAAAAATCATACATTTCTTATTAATAAATCTTCAATCTTTACTTACTTTCTATCTCAAATTTTCCTCTTTAGCGTCCCAATTAAACATGGAAAATCTTGACACTAATTTTAGTAAGTTCTAAATCATTTTATAGAAATAATAGTATTTTTCCCAAATTTTAATTTATTAAAAACACATTAATTTAATAACTCAAGCATAAAAAAAGTAAGAACCCACACTGGGTTTCGAACCCATGAAGCCCCAGGCAAGGCTTACAGCCCCCACCGACGGCCACTAGCCCAAGCGGGCTCGGTGTCATAACTTCATTTCATTTTTTTATGAATAGGCTATCGAGTTTTTGGGTTTTATAAAAAAAAAATTAAAAGTTTTGGGCCTGCCAGGCTTCGAACCCCAGCCAAATCAGAAAGGCCAGCGCGCGTCAGACCACTGGGACATCTGCACCCATCGACTCAAGATCAACCCGAAAGGATTTTGTTCCAATTTCGTACTGTGTCATTAATTCACAAAAGCTCGATTCTTTTAGTTTTGATCTACTCTTTTATTTGGTTGAAATTAGACTTATAGAGACTGAGGTTTTACATCAGTAACTTACTGCCTTGTGGATCATATTTTAGAAAAATAAAACGACTCACAAATATTACATTTGTTCTCTTTAGCATAAAAAAGTCTAATTTTGTTCCAAAACTACAACTTTATTTTCTTCGATTTATTTATCAAGAAGTTTCTTCACTACTTTCATACAAATTAAAATTTTGTACAAAAGACCAAATATATCTTTAGTTCAACCATGGATATTTCAAGTATTTCTTATGCGAAAATTAATGTGTTTACCAATGTCAATGAGTCAAAAACTCACAACACAAAATTGATCTTTCTCTTCTTTTTAAGCATTAATCTACAAAGATATCCTTTAATCATTATCTATACTTATCATAGTTTTGACAAACAAGACTTGCAAATAATCTAACATGATTCATATGTATTAATTAGCATGGTATTAATTTGTTCACTACTTTCAACAAAATCATTATATTTTACTAGCATGGATTCTACAAATCTCTTATTCAAATCATATTTCTTTTTAAACTAATTTAGCATGCGTGTTTTAAACTAATTTAGCATGCGTGTTCTATTTTTTAAACAAGCCTTAACTCTCATTTCTCTCTCTCTCTCAAGCATGAACCCCCCCCCCCCCCCCTCCGGGCCATAATCTAGTCCAAGTTCATAGATGTATGCATGCACACATGCATACACAAATATGCATATATTTCTATAACTCCAAATGTATACTAACATTTGTAACTTGTCATATATTAGTGCATGCATAACAAAAAATATGATTTTAAAGGTGGGCTTGCTACATGGGCTTGTTACTAATTAATTTATTTAATTATCTAGTGGGCTCCTCTCCTAATGGGCTAGAATTTATTCTATAGGTTCATGGATCAAAAGAAAAGCTAAATAAAACTAATGCATGCTAAAATAGTAAAATGAGAGTAATAAAATGAAAACAAAAATTTGCACGTGCATCATACGTGCAACAATAAAAATGCATTTTAAATCAAAATAAGGAAAATAAATAAATTTTCATTTTATAAAAAGAGTTCGAATACGTAAAATAAATAATCAATGCACATGAAAATATTACACTTAGTAATGAAAAATATGTGATTGATACGTGTATCGAAAATACATAAAAAGCACGTAAAATACCGAGATTAAAATATAATATTTTAGTTGACTCAAATAGGATAAAAAGTCGATACGGGAAATGCTTAAATAGTCGAAAATCAAGATATATGGTGAAAACACGTTACAAAATACACGTGCGTAATGTACAGGTGCAAAATTGCAATTTTTAATTTTGCGAGGTGTTACAATTTTGCCTAGCTGCCTTCAGGGTTTGGAATTGGATATCGTCCAACCCCTGTACCTCTTCCTTCTTTTCTAGTTCCTCAGTCAGCTTCAGAGTCTCTTCCTTCCGTTGTAGGATATTACCGAACGTAGTTTTATTCCATTTACGTACGCTTCTTCTTAGTCTTGATAATTTTCTAACCAACCTCGTAGCTGCTTCCTCCTGGATCATCTCTCCCTACCAGCTAGCCTTAATAATGACCTCGCATTCGTTGCTGAACAACCACATTTTCTCAAATCGGAAAATTTTATTCTTACATTTTCCCTCTTCTCCCGTTGATATGATGATCGGAACGTGATCGGAACGTATTGCGGATGCATGTTCTAGCCATAACCCAAGGGAACTTCGACTCCTAGTCGATAGAGACCAGAATTCTATCGAGCTTTGCAAGCACCGGAACCCTCCTTTTGTTAGACCATGTATACTTCCGATCATTAATAGGAATCTCCATCAGCGTTAGAACTTAGATGACTTGATTGAATTTTCTTCTGTCATGCCCATTTCCCGCCCCTCCGTATCTTTCATGAATGTGTCTGACGATGTTGAAATCCCCTCCAACCGCCCATGGCAGACTCCAAGTGGCCCTGATGTGCGTCAGCTCCTCCCACAACTCTTGCTTCCGAATCCTATCATTAGGGCCATATACTGCTGTGATAGTCTCATTCCAGCCATCTGACTTCCTTCTAACTACCACTATTACCGTGAATTTACCCACCCAGTCCTCCAGTAAGTCAAAATTACTGGTTTTAACCCCTACCATGACCCCCCGTGATGCTCCAATAGCATCCTGAACCCTCCATTCGTCAATGCGGTTAATCCTAAGACCCCTCATTAACCTGTCTGTTGGTTGAGACAATTTTGTCTTTTCCAGGCAGACCACATCAATGTTATTTTTCCGAACTACCTCACCCACCATCCTACGCTTGGCTGCACCGCCAAGCCCCCTAACGTTCCAAAATAGGACGTTAAACATTAACAATATTGTAACCCTCCTCCCCCTGGTGTGTCATCCCTAACTCAACCAGTTTTTGGGATACCTAATCTTCATGACACCCTCCTTCCCCCAGAACTTGTTGTACTTTAATAATATTGTCCAGTTCCCTAGCCCGAATAACATCAATAATACCAGTGTGTGCAGTATGACCACGATGCATATTAATACCATAAACATTTGCTAACTGAATTAACACAGAATCAGGAATTGAGCCAAATATAGAGATAGGTGAGTGGGTACCTGCAATGTTCTCGTAGCTTTTTTGCTTACCCACCCTTTGATAAATTTCTTTGACCGTCATCGGCTTCTCTACCCTGTTCCGCTGTCTATCACTACGTTTGTTCCCCTCTTTAGCTTTAATCGCTTGTTTGTTTTTTGCACTCGCCATGGCCATAGGAAGAATCTCAGGACATTTCTCTATCCTACTGTCATCCCCAGATTGTGGTTCCTCAGATTTGATAGACTCATTATCTAATTCAGATGACCCATCTGAATCCTTAATGTGTTCCGAAGCCCAGTTTCCTAACATCGCATTAACTCTCTTCTTAACTTCTTGCATAACTCTTTTCTCCACCTCCTTTTTAAGGAAATCTTCAATATTAGCTCCTTCCACGTCTTGATCGCCATCATGATTATCAGCGTTAAACTTTTAAGAGTTTCCCCCACCCTGTCATACGATCCTGAGGCCCCACACCCTGAGTAGCTAATTTCTTGCCCAAGACACAACTGCTCTTCCCTTTTTTAATTTCTGGGCCCAACAGTGTGCCCAAAGAGGTGCAATTCAAAATTGCAGCAGCTGCCACCTCGCCCATCTCTGGCTCCTCGATACCGGTGCTGATGAACAGCCTATGATTAAAGATTCCCTCCAAAGAATGGGTTTGAGTACCAGAAGAGACATTCACTGCAAGAACATCAACAATTTCCTTGGGCCCCACGATGCATGTAGCCAGGCTTGACATAGCTATTTCCTCATTGAGCCCCTCAACCCCGTACTTGCTACTGTTAGACCCCTCAATTCCCGGCTTTTCAACCAATCGATGGTTTGACAGCAGCGTGGACCCCACCTTAAGTTGAACCAACTTGGTAGACTTGCCAAAAGAGAACTCCCCAGTATTCTGATCACCTCCCAATTCGCGTTGTTCCCTGATCAAAGGCTGGCGATTGGCTTGAGCCGGTTATAGCTGAGCAGGTTTAGCCAAGATGAACTGTTCATCTTCTACCTCTTGATTTTTCTTTCTGTTATCAAACCAGACCTCAACCTCATTCCTGTTAACCTTCCCCTTCTCAAGCTCCGACCGTTTCGCAGAACCTCTGTCATCTCCATCGTAGTTAAACAGATGTTTAACCACTGGTTTCGTTCCCCTCCCTCCAACCTCTGTCTCAGAGGCACCCTCCTCCTCTATGACTACGTCAACGTAGTAGTATCTATTTTCGATCATAGTTTTAACCATCGACAGAATCCAGTCATTGGAACGACGCACGATTTTCACCCTGGCGAACCCCCCTCCCCCCTGTGCTTCGCAGTTTCGTCGTTGACTTGTAGAACAACTCCGAACTTACAAATGACGTCTTGGAATTCGGAAATCTCCCAGTAGTGACGCGATAACCCAGTGATCGTGATCCACGTCGCCTTCGTCGTGTCTTGTTCGACTGCCCCCTCCTCTCCCGTCCACTATTGGATGGAGATACTGAATCTGCCTCCACTAATCCTAAGCTCATTTCTTTTAGCGAGCGTCGCCACCCCTTCCGTAGATGGAAATTCAGCAACCTAGAAATCATTGATCTTGTGTAGGTCCCAAGTCCTTCTACTGAATGACTCCAATAGATTACGCAGTCCTATGACCACCTCAGCAGTGGACGGCCACCCCCGAACAGGTCTGATCACTCCCCATTTAGATTTTCGGAGCTCCTTGGTCGCCCTCATAGAACTAGTAACCGCGACCACTGCATGACCAACCTCCTTCCTACCTGTTGCCATTTGCCTCCCCTGTACCTGCCAACCCATCCTTTTCCTTCCCCTGATCGCACAATCCTGGAATCTATGTCCAGGTTCCTTGCATTCAAAGCAGACGAATTCCCCAATGGGGCAGTCCTCTTTATGGTGAATATCACCGCAAAGAGGGCAGGTGAGAGTCTTCCCATAATCCGACAGGCACTCTTTCTTCTTAGTAGACCTCGATCGATAAACCTCCCAAGTCCCCTCCTCTTCTTCATTCTTCTCCAGAGTCTCCCCCTCTTTACGCCTAGATCCCGCAATGCCGAAATAAGCTCCTCCTCTGAGAATTTGGACGGAGTTTTAATCATAGTAGTAGGGGACTTAGTTGTGGCATTAATGTAGATCGGGGAGTTTCTCTACGGGCCTCTGCTCGGCGATGCCTGGTCTGTAGTAGGATGAGTTTGGGTTGGTGATGTAGTAGCTGCGCTAGTAGGGATTCGATGATGATGATGATGATGGTGCTGTTGACGCAGATGTTGCAGAGGGCTAGGTTGCCGTTGATTGAGGCTGAAGTGAAGAAGTAACCCGTTGATGACGATGCTGCTGCTGTTTGGGCTGATGGTTCTGATGGTGCCGTGGGCTAATCTGCTTCTTGGACCTTGGTGTACCCTGGCTGTAGCGCCCCAGATCCCCGTTACCGGACATCCGTGACACTCACCAGAATCTTTGCCTTCAAATGCATCTCAACACAGTAATAATACGGAAATTTAAAACTTTTTATTGTCAAATAAAGTCATTACATCATTGATTAAAACCAATGTCTTGTTCTTGACAAGAATACAAATTACATAAACTTAGTACATCTTATTACAACATACATATATATTCAGGTATCGTACAATACGGGGTATTACACTGGCGACCATTGCCCAAAGTACCTATAGTTACTCCTTGGAGATGGGGAACTCAAACGTCGTTAGATTCTGAAGCGTGGATGTCGACGCTCGTCGTTGCTGCTGTGCTCAATCGGCACCCAAGCCCTTGAGCCCCTAACCTCACGACCAAGCTTTCCTCTCATGCTGCAGTGGGAAATATTTGTGGAAATGAGGTTGTGAATGGGTAGTAGGTTGTGTCTGAGAAAAGGAAGGAGCGGGAATGGGATAGTGGTGGTTGATTTGTAGGGTTATATGATTAGACAGAAATAAATTTATTTATTTATAGAACAATTTTTGGTTTATTCACAAATATTGATATTGTGCATCAACAAGGTCCATATTGCATAGTAATTAAGTCTATGCACAAAAAACACATTCACATTCTATAATAGAACTGGGCATTCTATTTTGTAGACTGTAGCACAACAAGTGAGAGGGTCGACTCGAACTTATTGTGCTAGTTCGTTTAGTACGAATTGATGGAACAAAGAATGATTACAATTGTAAATAACCACAAGATAGTGTTATCGTTAAAGGCAATATAAACATAACCTCTAAATTCTGAGCATATAGTGAACTCATTTTTTAATATCACGCATTTTGATTGTAACTCCTGTTTCCCTGTATTTGTATTTTTATACTGTACTTTGCCCCCTTGTACTCTTTTATCAATTTGTGATCCAGTATTTTGTTTCTATTCGAATAAAATCATCAATTTGTTTTCGACTCAATTTTTGGTCTTTTTATCTAATTCAATTGTATGTGCCTTGTGTCGTTCTTCATGAAGAATCGACTATTTCTTCTCATTTGTCTCTTTATTCCCCATTTTATTGCATTTTGACCAATTCTCATGTTGGATCCCATTCAATCCGGATACCCTAATACCCAAAACCCAAACCCACACTATATAAACCCTATCTCCTAACCCTAACCCTAACCCTAACCCCTACCCATTTACTGTTGTAACCTAAATCCCCCGCCGCTCTCTCTTTCTTCTTCGTCCGCTCTTTTCGCGAGCACGCCCAGAACCCAATTCTGCCCACCTCTTCGACCATCCCTGGCCTCATCCTCACCGCCGTCTCCTCGTCAACATCACCACCACAGCACCAACCACCATCCACCATCGTCTCCACCATCATCGCACACCGAACCCAACTCCGCCATTTCCCGAGCTCTCGACAACCACCCCATTGCCTCGCCATCCCCTTACCCTCCATCGCCTCATCTCCCCCTCATCCTCCACGACCTCCGTCCACTGCCAACACCACGAACCCAATCCCCATCCTCCGACTCCTCCCCTGTTCGAACCCAAAAAAAAGGGCATCGCCGCTGTCGCACCACCAGCCGCTTCCCGACCAGTCGTGCCGCCGTCGTCGCTGTTACGCCGTCGCCTCGTCACCGTTGAAGAACCCCGCCATCGCACCTTCCCTCTCTCTCGCTCGCTGATTCGTTGAAGAAGAGAACGAAGGAGAAGAAAGGAGGATTAAGGCGGGATTTGATCTCGACCGTAGGATCGCGCAAAGATTTGTGCCCCCTGATCGTCGTTCCGTGTTTCGCCCATAGCAGATCCGATCTGTTGTCCCGTGTTCTGGCTTGATCCGCTGCGCGGGAGAGTTCTGATTGGGCGGATCCGGTGTTCCGTGTTCTGGGCGCAGCGAATCCTGTCTCGCCGTTTGCTGTTTGGGCTTGGATCTGGTGTGGGAAAATTTGCTCTGCGGATTGTTTCTTGCACGTGCTTCACACGTGCTTTTTGGGAGACTTTGCCCGGGAATTTACGATCCCAATTTCTTCATCTAACAGGTCTATTCGTCGTCAGTAAAGGCAAGTATTCCTCTTGTACACATTTTTGTTCTAGTACAAGCATTCCTTGAAAATACTACAAATAGTTAGAAATTGTGACTCCTCCTTGACTGTCGTTGTTGATCAATATTAAACCTCCTCAATTTCATAATCTTAAGAGTCACAATAATTTCATTGTATTATATTATAACTACTTGGACTCATTTTACCCCTGAACACATGGACACATGAAATTAGGGAGCCCTAGATTTGTAAACATATGTTATATCTTGTATTTGATGAATCTTGCACCCATTTGACTTGAAAAACAATCATTACATTGCTGTTTTGACGATCATTTTCCTGTATTTGTATCACAAATTAACCTAGACGCCTAACAAAATTTCATGTAACCTATACTAGTAAGATATTCCCAAATGTTGCTGTCCTGAATCTTGTTATGCTGTTTTGACCCATTTAACATTAGAATCTGAACCCGAGCCCTGAATAGAAAGTGTAGCTCTAGATGTCTAGATGTCGATAGCCTCCGAAAGTTTCGAATTCAGAGTTACGGTCTAGGATTTATTGCAGTTTTACTGCAGCTGTGTCGGTAGACGCAGATTCGCAAAACTACTGCACACCTTTACCTTGCGAATTAATTTAACTATATTAACAGAAAGAGTTTGACTTGAAATTTTATATGCTGTTGCTGGAAACCCTAGAGAACCTTCCCAAATTTTATTAGAATTAATTAACAATATTTCAACCCTATTTCACATGTTTAAACTTAGATTCATAAATTCTGCCTGAACACATTAACTATGTGTTACCGCTGAATTTGGTGTGGGGGTAAACAGATAGAATTTGTGGGTTCGTGGAAAGACCTGAATAGCGACCCCAGGCCTGTTCGTTGGAGTTGGGCTGTTGAGCTCCCGCCGTACACCTGCAAGGAAAGTGCGAAACACCGGGGTTGATCCCGGCGACGCACCCTCCGACGCTCTTGTCAGTAACCAGTGATGATTAAAAAAGAGCTTAAGTTGGCAGAAAAGTGATTAACCTGTAACAGTGGTAGGTGGGGGGTATTTATAGTCGCCGTTGGGATCAGATTAGGAATGTGATTCCTGTTATCTGATAAAGCGTAAAATCCTCGTAATCAGATTAGGAATGTAATCCCTTAATTCCCGGTGAGAGGATAGTCGCGAATCAGGCCCGTTGATTTGATTCAATCAGAGACCCTAATTCCATCCTGTCGGACTGGGTTTGTATCGGGTCGGGACCCGTACCCAGTTGAGGTGGATCCGTTCGCGAGTTATTGGATCTGTGAGAAGGAGACACAGTACCCGCTTCGGACCCGTTAGTAGGTGAAATTACCGTTTTACCCCTGAGCTTTAAGATTCGTCTCCGATGTGAACGGTCCCGATTTAACCCTATTTTTAGCCATATCACGAGCCCCCCACTCCTAGAGACTGAGTTTTTCAGTCTTTGAGGAGTAGTTTTACTGTTCTAATGGCGTACAGAATTTTATCGGTGTTCTTAAGGGAGTTTTGGATCTTGCTTGGGGTGTAACGGTGTTATTCTGGGCTTGTAAAATGCCCAAAAATATTCTCAGAATTTTCTGAATTTTTGGTGATTTTTTCAGATTTTTCTGAATTTTTTCTCATTTTTTTGAATTTTTTATTCATTTTCCGAATTAAATAATTAATTATCGAAAATATTAATTAATTATTCTAATTTAATAATTATTTTTCCAGAATTTTAAAATAATTTTTCTGAATTAATAATTATTTTTAGAATTTTTAATTAATTTTTTTTGATTTTTTAAATATTTTTTCGAATTTTTTAAATAAAAAAACAATTAAATAAATAAATAAATTAATTAAATATTACCTGACACGTGGTGCGATCTGTGCCGTCGGATCCCGGCACGAATCTCGAGGAGGTGCGTATCCCAAAAGATCGTTATTTTGTCATTTTGTGGAGACGTGGCGCGATCTGAGCCGTTCATCAATTTTTGCGCGATTTTCGCAAAGATCCAACGATTGGAGTTGCTCGGGATCATTTTTCTTCACTTTTCAGCTCGGATTGGTACTTGCTCGGTTAGCCGACCGAGCAACTTCGCCTAATTTCGCGCAGCTCGGATTTGATCCCGGAGCCGACCACTGAGGTGAAGCCACGTGGCTCGCCACGTGGCATAAAAAATATATTTTTTTTCTTTTTCCTTTCTTTACTCCCGCCCTGTTCCTTCTTTTTCCCTTCTTCTTCTTCGTTTACTTCGACCCAGACTTCGACCCAACGACGCCTCCGACCCCGACTCCGTCTCCGTCCTCGACTCCAACTCCGTTCCTGTGAGCGCCAGCGGAGCCCGGCGAGCTCGGTGAACGAAGCGGGAGGTCGTTCAGCGAAGGAGAAGAGCTCGCGAAAGGAAGCTTGACGATGGGTTCGATGCTTGTCATCGTTGGAGCTCTTCATAGTGGAGGGGGGAGGTCGAGCTTCGACAGTGGAGGAGTGTTGCTCGACGGAAGGGAGTGGAGCTCGACGTCGTGGTGAACGTGGCGAAGCTCGGAGCTCGGCCCTGGAGGAGTTGGGTTCGGTGTCGACGGAGCTTGGCTGTGGGCTCGTTGACACTTCGACAGCGGAGAAGAAGGTGTGTTGCTCTTGGCGAACGCAGTCGAGCTCGTCGGAATTTGGTGACGAGAGCTCGCTCGAGGGAGCTCGAAGGAGATGTTGAAGCTCAGACCTCGGCATCGTGATCGGCCACGGCGGAGCTCCAGGAGGGAGCTGATGGCGAGTTCGTCTTCGTCAGTGGAGAGTTCGGCAGTGGAGAGAGAGAGAGCTCGGCAACGATGGGTTCGGCGAGGAGCTTAGAGCTCGCGCCGTGGAGGAGCTCGCCGCAGGAGCTCGATAGTGGGGAGTTCGGCATGGGAGAGTTCGTCTTCGGCAGTGGAGTGTTCGTCTTTGGCAGTGGCGAGTTCGTCTTCATCAGTGGAGAGTTCGGCAGTGGAGAAAGAGAGAGCTCGGCAACGATGGGTTCGGCGAGGAGCTCGGAGCTCGCCCATGGGGTTGGTGAACAGAGCTTGAAGAGAAGCTTGGTTTTTATGGAGATGGAGGTGTGAGCTTCGGCGTCGGAGGCAGCCGGCGACGGAGGGGGAGCTCGGCATTGGAGAAGGAGCTTGGCCATGGTGGTGGCGAGGCATGGAGGTAGAGATCGGGTTTTGGGTTTTTGCTCGTTTGGTTTTGGCACCAGGAGATTGGAGAAGGAAGACGGGTGACGTGGCTTTTTTTTTTTTTTTGGCGTCTTGTTCGGCGAATCCGAGCACGGATTTTGAGGCAATTTTTTGGCCATTTTGCAGCTCGGTAGGGCAGTAGCTCGGATTGGAGATCCGAGCTACGTGGCTCGATCTGGGCCGTTGGATGGTGGCGCGAATCTCGAGACGGGCTCAATTCCCAAGAAAACGTTATCTTGTCATTTAGCGTCGCTGGCAAGATCTGGGCCGTCTGATCGAGATTTTACACGAATGTTGAGGAGAAAGTGAGTTTTCTTCGTTTTGACGCTCGGATGGGCACTTGCTCGGTTAGCCGACCGGGCTCTTTGATGTTGGGGCTCGGATGGGAAGAGCTCGGATTCTTGCTCGGGTTCGGTTCGGATTTCTCCCTCACGCGAGTGGCTCGGCTCGGATTTCCGAGCTATTCGGCGCAGCTGCATTGAGATCTACTTTCCCGGTGCTACAGAGGTCCGATCGGGGAGTGCGACCCCTCGTTTCGAAGCTAGTTCGAAGATCTACAACTTCTCTTCAGGAGTGGGATGAAGATTCACCCTCCTTCATGGTCAAAATAGCCCCGCAACATGCTTGTCTTCATGAAGTTGATAAGTACTTTGGTCTTGGGGATTTTG